>MJUU01061524.1:0-11705 GCA_002080025.1 Modiolus philippinarum | reverse complement strand
TTTATCCTGCAATGGTGGTATTTACTAGACGAATACGACCCTACGAATAATTTTTTTCGTATTCGTAGGGTAGACTGGTAACCAGTCCGCGAATTTTAACAGAGGAAAGACAGGGCAACTGGTTTGAAACCTCGAATACTTTGACGTCACAGTGTAAATTCTCTTATGACGTCAGGGATTATACCAAAATGGCCGAAGTTGTTTACTGTCTTCCTGGTTCCGCTTCACAAAGAAAATGCGTTTTTAATAGGGTTTAAATGGTTGCAGGATAAAAACAATATACGTACGTTGTCGGAAATATAAAATTTATTTGTACTCGCTGCGAAACAGGCGAGAAATGCTCGGTAAACCTCGCATTTCTACCTGTTTTTAAAGCTCGTCAAATAAATTTTATATTTTCCGACAATGTACATATATTGTATATATATATAAGTCACAGCCTTACTCAAAAAGATATTTGAAACAAAGAAATATCTTTTAAACAAGAGATCTTTTTGGATAAGGCTGTTGCTAATATCTAATTATTAGTGAAAAGTTGCCAAAAAAGCAATTTTTAAGAATTTATGGATATTCTTAATAAAACACTTTTTTGAAAGCCTATAAGAAAATTTGATAGATATTACTGATTTCTGACAGACTTTTAAATACAGTAGAACTTCCATGGCTTGAACTTCAATAACTTGTACACAATGGATGCCTTTTTCCTGTCCCTTTGTTCAAGTTTAATCGATATCTGGAACACCCTGATGGCTCCAACTGTTTCAACAGTCCCTTGGGTGTTTGAGTCATCGAAATTATACTGTATCTTAAGGAGCATAATTGATTGATTTACAATACTTTGTGATTTTTGAATTTAAAGGGCCAAAAATGTGGCCTTATAATATCTTCTCCTTTTCAAAAATATAGCCAGTATACCAGGTTTAATCTCTTTCATTAATAGTAGTTTAACTGTACATTTTTGGCCTTTTTCTATGCATTTTATTTCTTAGATACAACCTCTCAAAATAATTTTTTCTGGAGTTCATTTTTTTACTGGTCTTCTTTACTAGCAATTAGGGTATTTCTTTCTATATGTCCTTTAATTATTATAATACGAATGCACTTTAAAAAATTTCAATAAAATCAGATATGATATCAGAATGCTCATCAGGCTGATCATCTTCTTAAGTACCAAATTTGGTACTAACTCATCAATTTTTGGTTTTTATTTTTTTATCCTGTATTTTTTTTTATAGATTCTATAGATATCCCATTTTAACAATTTACTATATAAAATATTAAATGGTTTAGTATAGTGCAGCATGATACAACTGTAGTAAATTAAACAAAGGTATATATAGACATGTGTTGTAATAAAATGACAAGGACAGTGAAACTATTTTTATGTGTAATCTATGGAAATTAACAAAAACTTACTTCAAGATGAATCCAATGATTAAAAGCATGATCAAATCCAAAGAAAAATAACATTCTAGGTACACCATTAAAACAAGATTTCAGCCTTTTCAGAGCAGAAAATGAAAATGTGATTTTTCCTATAGGGTCCTATGTTAAACCTAAGTTCTGGGCTGGCGGCCATGTTTTTTATTGGATCGGAACAAAATGAGCAATCTTTGTAAAGGACCTTCCATACATCATTCCTGTAAAGTTTGGTTGAATTTGCTTCAGTGGTTTCAGAGGAGTAGATGAAAATGTGATTTTCCCATAGGGTCCTCTGTTAAACCATGTTCTGTGCTGGCGGCCATGTTTTTCGTCGGATCTGAATGAAATGACCAATCTTTGTTAAGGACCTCAAGTACATCATTCCTGTAAAGTTTGGTTCAATTTGCTTCAGCTTTTCAGAGCAGAAGATGAAAATGCGATTTTTCCCATAGGGTCCAATGTTAGACCTAAGTTCCGCGCTGGCGGCCATGTTTTTAATTGGATCGGAACAAAATGAGCAATCTTTGTAAAGAACCTTGCATACATCATTCCTGTAAAGTTTGGTTGAATTTGCTTCAATGGTTTCAGAGGAGTTGATGAAAATGTGATTTTCCCATAGGGTCCTTTGTTAAACCATGTTCCGTTCTGGCCGCCATGTTTTTTATCGGATCGAAATGAAATGAGCAATCTTTGTTTAGGACCTTAAGTACATCATTCCTGTAAAGTTTGGTTCATTTTGCTTTAGCCTTTTCAGAGCATAAGATGAAAATGTGATTTTTCCCATAGGGTCCAATGTTAAACCTAAGTTTTGCGCTGGCGGCCATGTTTTTTATCGGATCGGATTGAAATGAGCAATCTTTGTAAAGAACCTTCCATAAACATCATTCCTGTAAAGTTTGGTTGAATTTGCTTCAGTGGTTTCAGAGGAGAAGATGAATATGTGAAAAGTTTAACGGACAGACAGACGGACGACGGACGCCAAGTGATGGCAATAGCTCACACTGACCCTTTGGGTCAGGTGAGCTAAAAATCACTTAAAAAAAAACCTTATCATTTCAAAGCTTCAGAAAAATTTACAAAATTTTCCCACTTATATGAGCCAAGAAATGTTTGAAGGAAAATATTGTTGATGGAAAGACAGACAGAAGAATGAACAGATGTCAGTACACAAAGACTGGTATATAAAAACATTAAAAATCAAAGATGCATGCTCATCTTTTACAAATGCACAATCAACCTACAATATAACAAGACCAATTACATGTCTGGACCTGTGTCACCGTCACTCATGTTCAACTGAGAAAGTGTTTTTTCCCCAAACTAACAGAATTTTACATATAAGTTTGCCAAATCAAACAAGTATTTATTTACGTTATTACCAAACATTCTTCAAATGCAAGTTATACATGAGATACTATTAAATACAAACCCTATTACTATTATAGACAAAAAATGAAGAAAAAAAAACAAAACTAAAAGTACAAAGTTGAACAAAGCATAAAAGATAGTCCATATCACTTATACAAAGGTGAAAACTATAAATACATACTTTGTATCTTTATGAGAAAACAAGAGAAGGGGCAGTCGGAAACGACAGCTAATCCCCTCGCCCGTTTATTGAATGTTTGTCTAGTATTATAAGCACTCAACGAATTTATACCATTCAAGATCTGACTTATTACCTAAATCTGAGCCAGTCATGCAAGAAATGTAGTGACCTTATTTCAATCAGGAGCCTCATACCTAAAGCTTATGCATCTACTGATGAAAGATTAATCTTCTGCAAGTTAAAGTAACTAAAATCTAGACTGCTTTTGCTAGTGCCTGTACCAAGTCCGGCTGTCCCGAGTTCCTATTGTTGTTTACGTTTGTCTTTGTCTTATTTGTGTTTTTCCTGTGTAGTTCCGTAGCAGATTGTGGCATGTTATTATAATTCTCAGCCATTGTAGGTGTTTCCTGTTGTCCCTTTTATTTCATGTAACACAAACTTTATCCTAAGTCACTCATGCACGAAATGTAGGTCAAACTTACCTATTTTTTATCTGGAGCTTTATAACTTTACAAGATGCATCTACATACAAAATATTATTCTTCTACGAGTTGTAGTATCTAAAATCCAAGCTGTAACAAAAACTTTAACCTAAGTCATTCATGCATGAAATGTAGGTCAAAGTGACCTAATGTTTATCTGGAGCTTCCTAACCTTATAAGATGCATCTACATATTAAATATTATTCCTCTATAAGTTGTAGTATCCCAGATCTGGACTCTTACAAAAACTTTAACCTAAGTCACTCATGCATGAAATGTAGGTCAATGTGACCTAATTTTTATCTGGAGCTTCGTAACTTTACAAGACGCATCTACATACAAAATATTATTCCTCTACAAGTTGTAGTATCCCAGATCTGGACTCTTACAAAAACTTTAACCTGAGTCACTCATGCATGAAATGTAGGTCAAATCCACCTATTCTATATATCAACCTCAAGTACTCTTCAAGATGCATCCATGGACAAAACATTGTCCATCTACGACTTGTTATTCAAAAGATATATGGTCTTAAGTTTGAACGGACGGACGAACAGACGAACAGGTAAAATGCTATATCCCCTCCCCAACTTCGTTGGACGAGGGGATAATAATGTAAAAGTAATGCGAAAATTCAAGAATAGCTGCCAATGCAACTGTGCAACGTCTCTGGACACAAACTCAGTACCATGATGATATAATTGGATGAAATAAAGGATCAAGTTCAATAATGGATAAATTTGACATTTCTAAATCAAAACTTACCTAAAGGGGAGGTTTACATCACCAATGTATTCAAACAACAGTGCAAACTTTCAGGGGTATTTAGTCAGAGATGAGAATGTTTCAGATTACGCAAACCATGTACTGTAATGTCAAAATATAATGAAAAAATGACAAAATTCAACAATGGATAAATTCGTCATTTTTTATTCAAAAGGAGAGGTGCACATCTGCAATGTGTTCAGAACAACTGTGCAAAGTTTTAGAAGTATCAGGTTAAAGTTGTTTGAGTTTCAGATTACATAAACTTGGTACCCCCAAAGCTTGACAGATGTACCGACATACAGAGTCAAGGGGCTCCTAGACCTGTGGTCACCGTTGGCGACAGAGGTAAATACTTTCTACCTTACTTACTGTAGAAGAAGTTATCAAGACACATGGTATATTCACTTAGTAATGACTAATGGGCCAGTCAAAAACTATATACCTTTGTTACACTGGGTATAATAAAACATTGACGGTAGTTGGATTTCAGAAATGAGATGGACATAGAGATATTTGAGTGATTTATAGAAGCATTAAAGAATAGACCATATCCGAGCTGTGGTTTCAGATTTACCGGACCACTTTTCAACACGTCACAGCATAGAGAATGTCACGTCAAAAGCCTAAAACGTCATTAAACTGGTCACATGGGGCGGACATGTCTGTGACGTAAGGCGGACAAACAACTATTGGTAAATCTAAATACCAGAACTCGGATATGGCCTATTGGAAGTTGTACAAGAATATCTGTTTTATACCTTTATATGTCCATTACTGAGCTTATCTAATGAAGTGTGGTCTCCTGCTGAAGATGTACATGTGTCCGACGATGATAAACTTGGTACAGGAGGTCTCTGCAAATATATAATGCATGTTATAATATAAAATTGGTGCATAATTCACAATCATTTTTACCGTCAAAAGTGCAGGCACAAGAACTTTTTGCATGCGTCTGCATATGTCTGCCAGCACATGACAGGTTGATAGAATAAATAGCTATTTGTGTCTCATGGTTTACATTAAGTAAAGACTTAGTTTAAAGTCCAACAAAGTCACAGAGGTAAAAATTAAATGAATTTATTATACTACATGCAAATTTCTGATAAAATCAAGTCATTTCATTGGTTCTCCTCATTGTGGTATTTTGCAGTATTTTTTGTTTGCTCTGCCTTCCCCTAGCAACATGTGATATTTTTGTATAGCAACAAAAATATCACAGGCTTCCCCTAGCAACATGTGATATTTTTGCATAGCAACGAAAATATCACATGCTGAGAACGAAGTTTGCCGAATTCTGAAAATATCACCATCTCCGACCGAGATTTACCGATTAGTATTTAGTCCTATTTACTGACTTTAGCTTAAGCAAACAGTTCTTCGTTTTCATGATTTATGTAAATTTCTGTCGCTAGCATACATTATGGTATTTGCAGAGATGTCGTTAGTCATAGCTGAAGAATCTTTAGATACGAAAGACAGCAACTCTATGAAACAAACATGCTTTCGCCGGAGGTAGACCAGTAAATACTTGTTTCATAAAAAAAAATGTCAGTCCCTACCACTCTTCTGCTTCATATAAAATGTCAGTCTCTCCTTCTATGGAAGAAGAGAGGGAGGGACTGGCATTTTTTTTATGAAACAAGTGCCGGTGTTCCATGAGTATCTGGCAGAAAAAATGTTTTGACTGTTTTGAAGGGTTTCCAAATCATCAAATGTTAACCTAAATGTCAAGTTGTGAATTCTGCAATTATCCAAAACATAACTACTCTTGTTCAGCAACAATACATACATGTGATAGGTCTCTGGAGCCAATGCAGGAGATAGCCTTGATTTTCAGGGAGATTAGCCATTTTTTCAGGTAAAATCAGGGAGATTTTTTAATCGCCATATTTCAAACTTATAATATATATACTGCCAGGGATTAAGCTAGGATTTTGAGACCATTAGTCATTTTGTGTATTAATTTTGCAGGTTTTTTTTATTATTTATAATTGTTATGTAATTGTTTTTTTTTTTGAAATGCACATCATTTTTCCAAAATAAGATTTAAGTTGCTTACTATTGCATTCTATGTAATGTTAAGCTGATGACAAATTTGATAGAAATTTAGTGCAGTATACAATGATTCAGCTACAAACTGGCATATTAAATTTCTATATCTTAGTTTTAATTTCTATAAATAAGTTATTTTTAAAAAAATATTTTGCAAAAAATCCAACAAATGTAGTATACAAACACTTTTTCGGCTAAAAAAGTGTTAAAATAAACATTTCTGCTATACTGATAAAGCAAATTTCATCAATGGTTCAATTCTAAAAAATAAATTAATGAAAATGAAAAAGACAATTTTTAAAAGGGAAATAACCCAATTTAAAAAAAAACGTAATTAATGTAGTTTGACCTGTTAATTATGAAAAATTTGCTGAAAGAAAGATATTCATGTTCATAGAATTAATAATTTTAAACAACCGATAGTTAATTGCTATACAGGTAAGCAGGTTTTTTTTCTGATTGACTGGTAATTAGTGATACCATGCCCAAGAACACAGGTAAACACATCACAGACGGTGTTTGTTTACAACTGACCTAATCCTTTAATTAGCATTACAGGTGTAATTAAAGTGTCAGTTTGGACAATTAGATTACAGTGATAAAGATTTAATATGAGCGTCATGTAGCTATAGGCTAATTATATCACTTAGGAATTTTCCTAGATGGCAATTTTTTACACATTTTTTTATTTTGGCTGGAAGCTGATTTTCCGGGAGATATTTCTGGAATTCCGGGAGGTTGAAGAAGCCCTTGAAAATCCGGGAGATTTCCATGCTCCCGTCGGGAGATCACATGTATGACAATACCATGAAATCATAAATCACAGCATTATACTAATTGTTTCTGAGAATGGCTTTATTTTAATTTTAGCGTTTTCCGGTTTTGATCTTCTCTGTGGCACATGTTACAGTTTACAAAATGTGGATTCAGATGTTGTAAATTCATAGTATATTCTTGACTGAAAAACATTTAATTTTTTCATGAGAAACCATACTGCAGTATGATTTATTCAGTAATAAGGTAAAAGGAAGGCATTCAGTATAATAAAAAACATACTGCCTTCAGTGGAGGGTGTTATGGTAGATTACCACACTTAGAAAAAATATCACATGAAGAGAAAATATCACCCTTGACGCTGTCTCGGGTGATATTTTTCTTCATGTGATATTTTTTCTAAGTGTGGTAACCTACCATAACACCCTACACTGAAGGCAGTATGTTTATAGTGTCACATTGACATGTGACTGGTTTTCATGTATCTCTACAAAAAAATACTTAAATCTATATGTAGGTATATAGACATTACATTTGGTGCAAAATAAGTTTAATGTAAAAAGTAAAACAAACTACAGAAAAAATCTGAGTCACTGCTCACAAATGATACCCCTGCTCTCAAATTTCAACATCAAATAACCTGCACAACTGCAAGCCACACCAATATGTTCATATAAAGCTTAGATTTGTATCAACTACCTTTGCTTAAGGTAGTTGGGGAGTCTAAAACTGAGCATCTTTTTTGCACATCTAAGCAAAAATTCAATAATTCAACTAGAATGTTGTCTAAATGGTTTTGTATGTCTTTAATACAATAATTTAAATAAAAACAATCAATTAGTATCAAGTTTATTCGAATAATATTGTATATTTGCCAAAAATTCAAAAGGTTTATAAAAGGGTGATAATTCTATACTGCAAATACCATGGAATAGGACAAATTTTCTAAGTTTGTTAAAAAAATAAGGTAGTTTATCCCAATTCTTTTATGAATTTGTCAAAAGCATTTTAACAAAACACTTTTACTATAGTTTTTCCAAAAATATGTTTGTTTTTTTTTTTATTTTAGAATCCCAAAATACTTTGATTAAGTTATCTCCCCTTTCTTGAAAACCTTACAAATTTTTCATGTTTCATGAAATAACTTTTTCAAGAGGTCTGTGACATATCTTTTTTATGTTTTAAATCAAAGTTCTATATCGTACCAATAAATATACAAAGTTTGGAAAAAATTGTATGTCTGCTTATAGAACAAATATGAACTTGAACCGTGGTATAGGGCTATTTCCCATATACCGGTAATTCTATTTTATATATAGTGGGAAAACACCAAATTTGGCCTATCTTTAGAACTCTGTATCTTTTTTGACATATCCCTGACCCCCATTTTTTTTTGCATATTTTTATAGCATATATTGCCCAAAGTTTTATTGTACAAATTTTAAAAAAGTTCTTATGTCAGAAACCTATACACCCCAACTACCTTAATAGATTCTATGGTCAATGACTCTGTCATGATCAAAGTTTACAGTAAACAGGAAGGTCTGAAAATGTATCCCAAAATGGCATGATCAATCAAACACGTGACAAAATTTCAGATTTGTATCATTATCTATGTGGAAATAAAAATTACACATACCATTTAAAACCAAACATTGTTTCTAAACGTAACATTTCACAACCAAACTATATGTGTGGTGGAAATTTTGGCAGATTTTCCTTAAATGTAGCAAAAATGGGTCAAAGACTCAAATGGCCCAGTTGCGTTTTGGTGCTTCTAGCTTTAAATAAAGTGTTGTTTTATAGGTTCCTTAATGGGTCAGTGTTAAAAAATCGATAAACTAGAGGCTCTCAAGAGCCTGTAGCTCACCTGGTCCAAAGCTAGCATAGACAATAACCTCAATGATATAGGTCTAATTTTCTAGTGTGATAATAAACCTAAATGTAATATGGCCCACTGTGTCGGAGGAGATGATCTTTGAATGAGTTTTCCCATAGGGTCAATCTTGGATCTGATGGGGACTTGCCGAACATAAGGTCCAATGTTAAACTAGGTTCCCCATTGGCAGCCATCTTGGATCTGATGGGGACTTGGCAGACATATTTTTCAAAGGGGACCAACTAAGGATAGTTGTGACCAAGTATGGTTCCAATTGGCCAAGTAGTCTCAGAGGAGAAGATTTTTGAATGTGTTTTCCCATAGAGTCCAATGTTGAACTATGTTGTCCGCTGGTGGCAATCTTTGATCTGATGGGAACTTGGCGGACACATTTTTCAAAGGGGACCAACTAAGGACAGTTGTGACCACGTATGGTTCCAATTGGCCAAGTAGTCTCAGAGGAGAATATATTTGAATGTGTTTTCCAATAGGGTCCAATGTTGAAGTATGTTGTCCGCTGGTGGCCATCTTGGATCTGATAAGAACTTGGCGGACACATTTTTCAAAGGGGACCAACTAAGAACAATTGTGACTAAGTATGGTTCGAACTGGTCAAGTAGTCTCAGAGGAGAAGATCTTTGAATGTGTTTTCCCATAGGGTCCAATGTTGAACTATGTTATCCACTGGTGGCCATATTGGATCTGATGGGAACATGCCGTACACATTTTTTCAAAGGGGACCAACTATGGACAGTTGTGACCAAGTATGGTTTCAATTGGCTATGTAGTCTCAGAGGAATAGATCTTTGAATGTCTTTCCCATAGGGTCCAATGTTAAACTAAGTTCCCCCCTGGTGGCCATCTTGGATTAGGTCCACAACTTCCATCATGAAGATAAAATGTAGTCCTTGACATACTAAACATTTTTGCTTTAAATCTTAACCTCTATATCAAATCTTTATTGAAATACAAGGCAAAATGTATAAAGTTACAAAATATTTGCCCAATAAAGGGCAATAACTCCACTATACATATTCAAATTTTCTTCAAAATTTCTGGGTGGGTAAATTGTTGATATGCTGAACATTTTTGCAATTTAAAGCTGACCTCTATCTGTAATAGTTATTTGATAAAAAAAAAAATCCAAATTTTGAAAATTTTGCGGAAAAAGGGCAATAACTCTAAGACAGGTTTTCGGATTTTCTTCAAAATTGCAAGGCAGGTAGATCTTGTCATGCTGATCACTTTTATGTGTGTCAGATTTTTGATATCTGTAATGGTTTTTGAGTTATTTGCCAAAAAAAGCAATTTACCCCTGTGTGCTATTTTTAGTAACGGCAGCCATGTTGTTTGGTCCTCGAACTAATCGAAAACAATTTTGAATCTACATACCCTGGAAATGATTCAGGCCAAGTTTGGTTAAAATTGGCGTAGTGGTTTCAGAGGAGAAGATTTTTGAAAAAAATTGTGACAGACGGACGGACGACGGATGCCAAGTGATGGCAATAGCTCACATGGCCTTTTAGGCCAGATGAGCAAAAAATGCCTAAGTTCCCAAGTCCGGAAAAATAGGAAAAACTTTTCAAAATAATTAAATAAAGTCAGGTGCATATTTTCAATATATATAGAAACAATCGATGAAGTTTCAAAGGTCTAGGTTGAAAACTGTGGGAGGAGTTGATTTCACAAAATAGGTACCCTTTGTTGAAAATGTTGATAAAAAATGACTAAGTTCCAAAGTCCAGAAAAATAGGAAAAAATTTTCCAAATGATGGCGAAAAGTCAGGTGCATATCTTTAAAATATATATTGAATCATTGTATAAAGGTTCAAAGATCAAGGTTGAAAACTGTAGGAGGAGTTGATTCCACAAAATAGGTACCATTTGTTGAAAATGTCCATAAAAAATAACAGTTCTGAAACTATTTATATTACGTAGAATATCTGCCATAGACGAAAAGTATGTAAAAATTAAAGAAACTAGTATAAGGAGTGTAAATTCAGATCTGTTTACCCCTCATAAGCAGTAGTATGTGTTATCACCTGTAATTAAAAAAAAAATTCCGCATATAAAAAAACAAGATTGCTACGCGTAGCCATGTCCCCCACCGCTGCAGTAAAGTCGATAAAGTCCCATTTCTCATGTAAAATTTTGCAAATCATAATGGTGGCAGGGTATGATCAACTGCATTAGGTGGCAAATAGCCAAGCAAAATTTCAGCAAAATCCCTTAATTGGATTATGACGAGATGTGTCCACAAAGTCTTCCTATGTTGTTGTATGCATTAAGTCGATAAAGTCCAATAACTCCTGTAAAATTTGTAGAATCATAATGGCAATGTGATATAATCTAGTACATATGGCGACTAACAATCCTGTACAATTAGAATGAATTCGGACTAGCAGTTTCTGAGGAGTTGCGTCCACAAGATTTGCCATTGTATAACAATGTGGAAATAATCGAAGTCCCATAACTCCCACAAAATTTAACGAATCAAAATGGCGATGCTATATGATCTTGTACATGTATTAATGGTGACTAACAATCCTGTAAAATTTGAATGAATTCTGACCAGCGGTTTCTGAGGAGTTGCGTCCACAAGATTTGCCATTTTATAACAATGGGGAAATAATCAAAGTCCGATAACTCCCACAAATATTTGACGAATCAAAATGGCGATGTGATATGATCTAGTACTAATGGTGACTAACAATATTGTAAAATTTGAATGAATTCTGACTAGCAGTTTCTGAGGAGTTGCATCCACAAGATTTGCCAT
>MJUU01061523.1:216041-228379 GCA_002080025.1 Modiolus philippinarum | reverse complement strand
GCCCCCCCCCCCCAGTTCATGTATTTGCAAACAGGGTATCTTTTTCACCCTTGCTGTCTTGAACAGGGTCATTATTTTCACATGAACATTTGAAGATGTAAAACAACAGTGTCCAGCTATATAAGATTTATTCTATGTCCATAAAAGGCTCCACTGAATTTTTTCTTCAGCAAGGTGTTAATTTTGAATGCAAGTATAGTCTTAAACAGGGTATATTTTTTGTCTGTTCTGTCTTAAACAGGGTGTGTTTTTTCATATTTTCTGTCTTATACAGGGTCCCTTTTTCTAGGGCAATCGGCAGAGTATTACCAAAATTATTGGCAAGTATCCCCCCCCCTGGGTCCACACTGACCAAAACGACAACTAGCACAAGGCCTTTTACAAATAAGAAAATTTTACTATCTATGCATATACACAAACATGCATGGATAGTAAAATTTTCTAATTAGTAACAAGTCCCTGCATGTGCACTTATCAGAGCCACAGTGGCACAGGCGCAGGCAGTTGTTTCATGGAATTATTCGAGAAAAAAATCAAAAGCAAACAAACAAATTAAAAACAACAACAATTTACATATAGGAAGCTGACTTGTCAATGTGATGTCTATGATAATGCAGTGGCAACAGTGCCAACATACCTGTCGTCTTTCTGAAATCTCCATGAGGGTTTTTCATCGTGGCAGCTTTTTTCCCTAATATATTTTTTTTTATCTTGTCTTTCGCGATGTTTTTAAACAGCAAAAATCATTATTATCTGATGTTCAAAAGAACATAATTGTGTCTCCCGCTTTTTTGTTTAGAAAAAGCTAAGGGTAGGTGGCTATGATGAGGCTGTTCAACCCCCAAGAACCTTCAATGAAAGATGCTTGAGGCTCATCAGTTGCTCAGCTATTTTTAACTTAGAATGATTCTTGTGTTCAAACAGTTCTAAATGCTGTGAAGAAGGTCCATTGCCTTTTCTTCTAAATTCTTCAAACAGGACATACATCTATATACCTAAATCACTATTATGCGAAATTGGTGATAATTGAGATAATGTTTTTGGAAAAAATGATAAAAAATTGTACAATAACACCATTTTTGCTCTTGATTATAGAAAACAAATTAATGTTTTTAATAAAATGATTTGATTGAATTTCACTACAGCTTAAAAGAGAAAAGTAAATTGTAGAAAATTTGAAAACAGAATTTAAAGGGAAATAACCCATCAACCGTACGGTATATAACAAACAAATAAAAAAAAAATTATTTTTGCTTTGTGAGAATGTTGCTCTTAATTATCAAACATATTTGTTGGAAATAATTAGATATTAATCATATTACATTGTATCAGCTTAATTAAGTCAGTGGACTGTAAACATCACACAGATAAAATTGGCAGGTAACCTCGCCAATGTTTATTTGGTGTCATCCTGGTTTGCCCACTTTTAATTACAGGTATAAATAAACATAGAGGGCTGTGTTGTTTTAACAAAGTTTATTTAAAGTCTATTTATAATTTGTAGTAAATTATTTACCTGTATTTTACCTGTAAAATCTTGTAAAAATATGTTTTATTTTGATAAATTTTATGGAAACTTAAATTATGTTTTTTTCACAAAGTACCAAAATATAGCTGCTAACTTTCTGATGAAATATAACATTTAAACAAAATATGAATGTTCTAATTGATATATTATGACAGATGAGGAATTATGGTAAATTCAAATCGCATCAAAATTTTGGTTCATTTCTTATATTACTTTTTATTCTTTTTAATTTGATCTAGCAACAAATCAAGGGATGAAAAGGGAGGGGTTGACAATTTTAATATTAAATATTCTGGTCAATATCTCCCTGGAAATAAAAATAAATAGTCTGGTCTCCAGATCTAGATTCCTCTTAACTTAAGGTAGATAGATAGATACTATTGTGCTGCCCAATTCAATCACGCATTTGAAAAATATAGAGTCCAATACAGATTTGGTTTGATTTATTGACCGGAACAATCAATCAACAGGTTTTCCTTTGTGACGTCATAATTGATTTACTAATTTGAAACGTCATATTTCACCCACTTTGCCGCAAATTAACTCCTTTTTCCCATAAATAATTTTTATTACGTTAACTTTGTAAAATATCTCCGTTAAAAGCATGGTGACCTATACATTTTGTCGGCTTTTCCAGTAGTTGAGATCATAAACGACATATTAACAAAAGTACAAAAAATTGTCATGGATAAAAGGTTCATTTCTGTTGAGTTAATTATTGCCTTTCCATATTTTCCCTGTGCATTCTATGTAAATTTAGATGAAAAATGGCCAAAAATGCACAAACTTTGACATGAATTCGGGAAAAACTGGCATGGCGACCCATACTTTTTATTACAGATTTCAAGTGTTTAGGATTTGGTCTTCAATTGTGCCAATTTATAACAAAATCTCATGGATGCAAATATTAGTGTCTATCTACCTTAAATAGCTACTGTGTGGCAAAAATCCTTAATTCTAACAATGGTAAATTTCAGCATGAGTGACCAGTAGGTTAAAGTTTTTGTAAGAGTCCAGATCTTGGATACTACAACTCGTAGAGGAATAATATTTTGTATGTAGATGCGTCTTGTAAAGTTACGAACCTCCAGGTAAAAATTTGGTTACTTTGACCTACATTTCATACATGAATGACTTAGGTTAAAGTTTTTGTAAGAGTCCAGATCTGAGATCCGTCCGTTCGTCCCACATCATGTTAAAGTTTGTGTTAAGGTTCATATCTGAGAAACTACACGTGGCACATCAATCATCTTTGGTCTATGGATGCGCCTTGGAGAGTGATGCTGCTTCAGATGATGATTGGGTCAGTCTGACCTAAATTTTTCGCTTCAATGACTCAGGTTAAAGTATGCGTTAAGGTTCATATCTGAGAAACTACATGTGACACATCAGTCACCTTTGGTTAGTGGATGCGTCTTGGAGAGTGATGCTGCTTCAGATGATAATTGTGTCACTCTGACCTACATTTTACGCTTCAATGATTCAGGTATAAGTTTGCGTTAAGGTTCATATCTGAGAAACTACATGTGGCACATCAATCATCTTCGGTCAATGGATGCGTCTTGGAGAGTGATGCTGCTTCAGATGATAATTGGGTCACCTTGACCTACATTTTATACTTCAATGACTCAGGTTATAGTCTGTGTTAAGGTTCATACCTGAGATACTACATCATTCATCTTAGGTCAGTGGATGCCTTATGGAGAGGGATGCTGTTTTTGAGAATATTTTGAAATTTTAACTGAATTTGGAAATTTAATTGCTACAGGCGAGGGGATTAGCTGTCGTTTCCGACTACTCCCATCTTGTTTACACTTTTTCACATCTATAAAACCTACAAATATCTTACTCTAAATTTAAATAATTTGTCATATTCAGTTAAACAACACCATACAAATTTACAAAAATTCTTATTATATTATTTACATGTATCTCTGAAATTCAAAAGGATAGCTATATCATAAAGATTTTTTTTATTGGTTGAAATACCAAACTTTTTGAAATTGACTTCTAAATATATCTTCAAAATGTATTCCCGCACCCTGCCATTTTAAAAAATTTATATTTTTTCATATAAACTATACAATGTAACATAATAACTTTTATGTCTTATGTTATCCATTTCGCTTACTTCTGCAGATTAAAAAAATGACTAATGTAAGTAAAAATGAACACAGAAAGGTATACATTCAATTTTATGGTCACTTAACCCTTTAAATTTGTCTTTTTTGTTTTTCAAACTAATTGATAATTGGTGTAACTAAATGTGGGCTAACCAGGACTAAACCGTTTATTTGAACAAATCCGTTAATTAGTACAGTAGGTGTAATAAAACTTATCACTTTTGGGGTTCAGAAAGGGTTGTCAAGTCACCTGTAAGATATAATCATGTCATTTTCTCAAAATCGTGGTTTTGCCTTAATTTTAGCTTCACGATCGTGTAGTCGTGACAGAGCACTGAAATCGTGAATTCACTGAAATCGTGTAATTCACGATTTGTGCGGGTTACATGACAGTTATGGGTGCCAACGCGCTGACAACGGTATTTGCAACCATGGCAACACACAGACAACGGGAAATATGATGATGACAAGCCACAAAGTTTTGTTTTTTTAAATTTTAGTCAGTAAGGTATAATAATTGATATGCGAGCGGAGCTGACTACATCGGCACATCAGTGTGGGAACTCACCGCTCGCCAACTCGCCAAAAGCGAGTAACAATCTCATTTGGCAAGTGCCAAGAACTTCTTACTCACCAGTTTGGCGAGTAGAACTTTTGAGGCAAGTTGCCGGCCACGAGATATATCCCGTAAAGTATTCTTTGATCTGTTAATAAAATCAATGATACCACCCTACGTATCTGGTTTTCCCCTGGGACCAAATTAGTTAATCAATATCCATTAAGCAAATAGTCTTGAAGAGTCTATTTTAATTAGCCAATCAAAAAATTATGTTTTCCATTCGCCATTTAAGCTGGCTCTACCGACCAGGTTTTTTTGCAGGCCGACCACCTTTGGCTACGTCAAGGTGGTCGGTAAAAACGGATGTGTTTCAGTTCCGTACCGACGTGGGGTCACGGAACAGAAGTTCTGTCATAACATTTGTTCCAAAAGGATAAAATATTATAGAATATCTTTTCCAAAGGAACGAATATTACAGTATTTGTTCCTAACGGAATAAACGTTATGTAACATGTTGCCAAAAGAAGAAATATAATATCAATGTTTATAATATTTCTTCCAAAGGAACTTCTGTTAGGCGGAACAAATATACGTTGACAGTGGTTCCGTCGTTAGTATTGCTCCCAATCAGCTGATTTTGTTTTCATTAGACAAAATGGCTGATCCGAAGAAAAAAGAAACAGAATCGATGTTTTCTTTCGTACAAAACGAAAAGGAAAGAAACCAGATGAAATGATTTAATTAAAGAGAACGAACTTTTGGAGAAATCATCCAAATGGGGACCACCATTTGGTATGACAAAACGATCAAAACAGCAGCGAGTATCAAACGAAAGGGATTATAAATATGACAGGATTTCCAATAGTTTATTGCAATAATGATTAAAATTTTAGTTCCATAAGCCAAAAGTACAAAAAAAAGTCATGAATAAGAGGCAACGTTGGCTATACTCGTTAAAAAGTAAAAAAACCCAAAATAAAACATGAATGGGTTTAAAACATTACTGTCAAATCTGAATGACAACAAAAACAAACATTTATTACTTTTATTTTACTTACAGATGTTTCAAGTAAAAAAATACATTTTTTAAACATTACCAAAGTACAGCACGCGAATACTGCAAATCTACAAACCGGCTATAACAGCCAGCTATCATAGCCGGCTTTCTTCAATTTCAAAACAACCACCTTTCGTTTGGCAAAAAAGGAAAACACTGATTATTGTCCTTGTATCTACCTTTGAAATTGTCATGCGCAGATCGAATAAAAGATACTTTCGATTTCTAGCGTTGGTGCAAACCATGTAGTTACTGTCAAAGTATAAGGTGAATTTCAATGTTTATAACATGTCAATGTTTAGAAACTACTTACTTACCGGTATCTGTGAAACTGTGATTAATGGCAACCAAGATTAAATCAAAAGTTTTTGTTTGAAGTTGGCATTGTGCATAATTGACATTCCTGAGGACAATTGATATTTGATCATATTTCATTTTGGAACACCATCCAATTGATTTTATATTCGCAAATTAAAGCTGATAAAAGTGGGGGAAGATATTTTTACTATAATTATTCTACTGTAACCAAATGGGACCCTTTGCCGAGTTTAATCCACTAGATAAACTGAAAAGTTTGGCGAGTGTAAAGGGAGTTTGGCGAGCTGTATATACATGTAAAATTGAGTTCCCTCACTGCACATGAATATCGAAGTAAAAAGTAAGACTAAGTATGGACTGGTAGTTTCTGAGAAGATCTTTGAATGCGTTTTCCATAGGGTCCAATATTAAAATATGTTCCTTACAGGCAGCCATCTTGGATAAGGTAAGACACTGTCAGATACTTTCTTTGGAAGGGACCATCTAAAGACCACTGTGATTAAGTTTTGTTCTAATTGGATTATTTTTTCAGAGAAGAAAAGCTTTGAATGTGATTTCAAATACGGTAACATGGTAAACTATGTTCCCTGATGGCGGCCATCTTGAATAGAGTGTGGACCTGCTGGTAACTTTTTGAAAGGGGATTTCCCAAGAAATATTGTGACCAAAGTTGGTTACAATTGGCCAAGTGGTTTCATAGAAGAGAAGCCCTTCAGTGAAAAATTTACGACTCGACGAACGGTTGCTATAGCAAGGCGAGAAAAAAATCGGGAAGTTCACTTTTGGAAAAATAAAATTATTGCCCTTGTCGTAATGTGTTTGAATATACATGTAGATGTACACTGTATAAGTCAAGGTATCATGTTGAAAATTGTTAATCATTCGTCGTTTCTTTAACTGTTATACAAGATGAAAGTTATCCTTAAACTCAGGATTGTTTAATGAAACAAAACTACCAATCCAAGCAAATTTCAACCTTTTCATAAGAAATTTTGTATTTCATAAATGTGTATTAATTCTAAAATAGGTAGTTTTCTGGTGCTATATTATTAAGATATAGATAATGGGGGGTCGGGGTCACAAGGGGTTTCATCCTGGAATCCCGACTTATTATCTATGGCACCCTGAATTTAAAAGAACCTAAAAATGGATGAAACCTGATTCTAGGTACATTTATTTCCCAATATCAAAAGAAGAGGCCCCAAGATGTCAGTTTGACAAAGGCCCCAAAATGTGAATTTTGAACAGATTAAAGTCAGAAAAAATTTCAAAATGAAAATATGAAATCTGTTCTAAAGCATATACATGCACTAAAAATTTGTAAAAGAAAGTTTGAATTTTTTGTTTGAAATTTTTGTTTGTTTTTTTTCCTTCCTCCCTACCTCATAGGTTTCACGGTTTTAGGTTGACGTTAAACATAGAATTAATTTAGGACAGCCTAATAGACTTAAACCTGATTGTTTATATAAGCATAAAACTGTTAAGTGTCCAGTTTTGCATGTACATAAAGTATATTAATGCTCAATTTATTTTTTACATTGTAGGTGGTGGTGTGGCTGTTGGTACTGTATTTCTAGTAGGTATGTATTTTTGATTTTAACAGATTCAAGATTTTTCTTTCATAAAGCAACAGTTATATCATTGTTAGCTCATGAACAGATAGGTATATTGATGATTGTTCTATACTTATAGATCAGTTAAGCTTGGAAATAAACAATGAAAATATAAGGAGTAAATGCATATGCGACAAAGTCTCTACAAAGACATGATACATGTAAAACCAAGTAATGAAATGATGCTTTTTCTTTTGTTCTTCATCTTGAAGTTACCATGAGGTCTTCAGCAATGACCTTTACTTATAACTCAAAGTAAGTTCAAGATTTCCCCTAGCACCCATGTAAGTTGAATTCAAAGTTTTATTTACTAGTAGTCTATTCATGTAGTAGCATCCATTGCAATAACTTGAAAAATATTATCCTATTGTCAGTATTATAATGTGAAATAAAAATAAATATTTGCTAGTGGAAGCCATGGCCATTTGTGTGAACAAAGTGACATCATATTAAAGCCTGAAATTTGAGTCTTACATTTACATATAGGACATTTTTAAAGAGATTCCATACTTCAGTTTGTAGTGAGGTTGATCAAATATTAACACTTATGTCATAGGAAAAAACAATACTCAATTCTTTGATTGAGACCAGAAAGTTCTTTTGCTTGAGAATATAATGTATTGCAAAGTTTATGCTAATATTTATAAACACCAAAGAAGAATGAACATGACTAATTATACATTTCAGCGCAACAAGATGAAAAATAGATGTAATGTCACAGGCATTTGTTTCATATATGAAAATAAAATAATAAACCCTCCCCTACATTTTATTTTCATATATGAAACAAATGCCTGTTGTTTCATATATGAAACAAATGTGTGTAATGTACATGTATTTCCTGAATGGAACGAACTCATGAAATACATACACATTACATCTTTTCTGAGTACAAAATGTATTAATACATTGAATAAGAAACGTCTTTATAGAAAATTTAATATTTGCCAAATAAATCTTTGATTCCAGTTTATTGATAATCACTAATGCACTATAGATAAACAACGTTAATTTGTATTTACAGAAGAGGATGTCTATGGTAACTATGGAAGACTGATGTTGAAATATTTCTGTGCAGAAGCCATTATGAGTGGGCATAGTTTGTTGTTGTCTAGTACTGATCAGGATCCAAAGCAAATTCTACAGGTTCTCAATTTTTATCCATTTTTTTCTAACAATCAATACAGTGAAACTTGTCTAATTTGGTGCACTATGGGACAATAAAGATATGTTTGAATATTCAGAATTTCTGAAAAACTAAGGTTCAAAATGGTATTTAAAAGCTGTAAAAGCTGTCTTACGGACCCAAAATTATGTTTGATTTGACAGTATCTTGGATAACTCAGGTGATGGATTAGACAGGTCTCTGAAATATGTTTCAACATTAATATTTCTGTGAGGTAATGAAACTTATTTGGGTTTTCAACTACCACATCTGTGTTTTTCTCCATCATAAATTATAAGGGGTATATAGATATACCCTTGTCAGTCAATAATCTGTAAATCCAGTTGTTTAATTTTGAGTTCAGGTCCATGTTTGGTAATCTCAAGGAATATCTTAATATATGATATTGAATCACAACATTCACCTTCCAAACACTATTAATTAGGTGTTCATGACCTACATTTCATGATTGTGTGACTTTGCAGAGTTCTAGGTAGCAATAAAACATCTGGCACAATGCCTGCCCTTATTTTCTTGACGCCAGTGCCTTTTTCATCAAGTGTGCCCGTTTTGTTGTGGCGCTAGTGAGTAAAGATTAATCCACACAAAGACTTTTCAGGCAACTCATAGACATGTTCTCTAGCTGCCTTTGAGTCACCTAAATTACTTCAATGACTAATGTGAATTACACAAAAACAAAACACATAGACAGAGTTCAAGAAATGTTTAGATAAAATTTCAAGAAATTTTCTTTCTTTAACTAATATTCCCATACATTAATTTTACTTAGAATTATAGAGAGATGAAATTTTATTCCCTGATTTACTTGCGTTGCATAATGTTGTATATTTTCATTCAGTTGCAATGTATAAGTGAGTTTTATTTACAGGAGTTACCTGCCCCTATTATTGACGATCCAGGGCCACCACCAGAGGATATAGCTATGCAGTCAGATGAACAGATGAAAATTGCTTGGCGATATCAACATCTTCCAAAATATCAGGCAATTATTTTTTTATAATATGCTACATTGATTGTGGTCTTGGCAATCTGTCTGGATAGTTTTGCATTTGATTTAAGGTAGATAGACAGTGTTGCGCTGCACAATCCAAAAGCGCATTTTAAAATAAAGAGTAGGATACAGGATAGGTTTAATTTCGAACTGTAACAAAATTTTAACAGCTTTTCCTTTATGATGTAATATCAAAATACTGACATATTTGAAATTTCTTGCAGGCTCCACTTTGCTGTAAATTAGCTCCCTTTTGTATTTCCTGTAAATAATTGTTTAATTAGGAAACTTATCTTTAGATAGCAAACTGTATCTAAAATAATTTTATTTCAAGTCTTAATCAACATAGAAAGTGCTTGTTAACAGAAAATATGCATTGTTTATTGATAATTCATGTTGATCTTACATGGGCCATAAACTGTATGTTTTTGAAGGTTTCCATTCAATGACAGCTTCAACTCCAGTGCACCACAGAATTGATGGAAGAAGCATAAGATGGAACATGAAAAATGTTATATAGATAAACAATGAAGAGATACAAATAAATTCATGGTAACAAATAAGCAGTGGAACAATGCTTTTATTGTTGTTCTTCATCTTAAAGTCGCCATGAGGCCTTCAACAAAGAGCTGTACTCATACCTCATAGTAAGTTCAAGATGACCCTAGCACCAGTTTGAGCGGAATTCCTTGCTAAATGTCAAGCAATGCTATATCCGTATATCTTTTCTTTTGTTCTTGGATGTGGGATTGTCAGCAGCAAAGATAGAAATAATTAGCATAGTGTTCTTACAATCACTGTCATCTGTTGCCTGACGAAAAACTTTAAGTTTAAATGTTTAAACCCTTCAACAGTAGAACTGTGACTTTTAAGAAGAGAATTTATATTTTTCTTATTTTATGCTTGCTTGCTTTTGTGTGTTTTTATACTAATTTATCGGTAATTTGTATCAGTTTTCTTTGATCTAGTGAGGCAAATATTTTCAGTATTTGGTACTGCCCAAATACAAAAAAATGTTGGCAAAAGGTATGTTTAGCCCCGCCTACTTTGTCAATCAGCGAATCAGTGTGAACAAAGACATTTACTTATACAAAACAGTTAAGATTGCACAAATTCTTTCACATTGTACATTTTCTTCAATAACTATTATCTAAATTTATGTAAATTCTAAAACCAAAGGATTAACTCCCACCTTAGCTATATTTGATATTTCTGATTATTTGGATTTCGTTTGTTTTTTTTTTTTAATTTTGGATTTCCTTTGTTTGGGTTCTAGTGCTGCTGATGAGGAATAAATTTCCAAAATGGCCATACAGCTCATTAAAATTATTGCAGTTGGAGTTAACATATGTGTTATGGTTTTATGTTCATTTACTCCATATCCTTTCATAAAATATTTAATACAGGAGTTTGTCTTTTAATGCAGTGTGGAGTTGGTAAAACAATTTTCTGTGTTAGAGATGTATGCTCTTTATTTTTTTTAGATATGGTGTACTTGTACATGAGATAATATCTCATGTGTTCACTTTCTTCAATAACTATTATCTAAATTTATGTAAATTCTAAAACCGAAGGATTAACTCCCACCTTAGCTATTTTTATTATACCCCTGCTCCGAAGGAGAGGGGGGTATACTGTTTTACCCTTGTCCTTCTGTCTGTCCGTCTGTCCGTCCGTCCGTCCGGAACATCTTTCGTCAAGGATTTCTCAGCTTGTGTATGTAGTAATGATTTGATATTTTGTCTGAAGCTGAAGTATGATGAGTTATACCGTGTCTCCCCTTTTCGAGTCTGTCACTCATCTACTTCCTGTTTGACGAAAACTTTGATTTATCCCATTATAGCCATATATTGAAAATTTTCGTCAAGGATTTCTCAGCTTGTGTATGTAGTAATGATTTGATATTTGGTCTGAAGCTTATATATGATGAGTTGTACCCTGTCTCCCCTTTACAAAGCCGTCACTCATCTAGTTCCTGTTTGACGAAAACTTTGATTTATCCCATTACAGCCCTATATTGAAAATTTTCGTCAAGGATTTCTCAGCTTGTGTATGTAGTAATGATTTGATATTTGGTCTGAAGCTTAAGTATAATGAGTTGTACTGTGTCTCCCCTTTTCAAGTCTGTCACTCATCTACTTCCTGTTTGACTTCATCAATTTTTCCCATTATACCAATATATTGAAAATTTTTGGTCCATACTTGTTTGTGTCCACTCTTGAACTGTGTCCACACCTGTATTGTATCCGCACACACTTAAATTTGAACTTTCCATATTGATTCAGTGTTCAATGAGCGGGGGTATAACTGGCTGCCATTCGGCGAAATCTCTTGTTATTACTGATTATTCGGATTTCGTTTGTTTTTTTTTTTGCATTTTAACATTTTTTTTTAAATTATGGATTTCCTATGTTTGGGTTCTAGTGCTGCTGATGAGGAATAAATTTCAGAAATGGCCATACAGCTCATTAAAATTATTGCAGTTTGAGTTAACATATGTGTTATGGTCTCATGTTCATTTACTCCATATCCTTTCGTAAAATTTTTACTAATCTTTATTCAATTTCCTTATTTCTTGAAAATTGGTTCTCTTTTTTAAAAATTTGTTTCATTAAATGATTTAGTTAATTTCTGATAAAAAGAATAATAGAAGTTTTGTTTCTGATACTTAAAATATTATCTCCTTTAATACATGGGTTGCACATCTTTTCCAATCCGGATTTGACTCGTCATTTAGACGAGGTCATCTGGGGTCAATCGGAGGAAGAATGACGTAATCCAACGTTGGAGCAAGGGACGGATATTTTCTACCAACGAATCTTATGTTATTATTCAACATATGGGTAAAAAATGTTTTTAACTAACAAAGAAATCCACGAGGAACATTTCCAACCCACAAAAAACGAAACTAGAAAGGAAATGAAGAAATTACTATCATTGTCTATCAGCGTCTTGGAACCAGT
>MJUU01061523.1:192347-215967 GCA_002080025.1 Modiolus philippinarum | reverse complement strand
TTTTTTTTTTTTTTTTTTTTTTTTAGTGGCCAATATTTTTTGGTGTCAGAAAAAAAACTTCCATTATGTTAGGGCTATTCCAGAAAAGTTGGTCTGGGACCCTTTGAAGGCACTTCATATATAGAACAGCCCTTATATATATATATTTCAGTCCAATCAGACATCTACAAAATTTGGACACTATTATGATTTGACGAAGATCATGGATCCAGAGCTGACCAACAGTCATGAAACAGTATCACTAGCAGACTTGCATATAAGGTAACAATGTACAATTATTGCCTTTCATTAAATGAAAACTTATTCATGTGAGAAGAGATATCCTTTTATAGTTACCTTTCACAAATTCCATACAGACTGAGAGCTGAAGATGTTGTCTCCCTGATGAAATATTAATAGAATATGGGAAAGTTGGACTTGGTGCCGGCAAAAAGTTATTTATAGTTTTAGCATACCAAAAATAATCTCTTTCATTTTAAAAGTTCAAGTTTGCTCTTGGCACTTACTGGCTTAAGCAAATTTCCAAGTTTATATGAAAACTGATGATGTTGAGTTACAGTATACTGTATATCGGGTTATTTTAGTGTCGGCTTTTGTTCTCGATTTTGGTGTAAAACAGGCCAGTGAAAAATTCGCTAAGTTTATAATTCATAATTTTATACTCAAACTAATGCATTTGAATGGGCAGTGAAATTTTTGCGGAGGCTGAAATTCGCTTGTGATTACCTTCCGCGAACATAGTGAAAATTAGACACAGGCAAAAAAATCAATCCCGATGTAAGGTATACCTTTGGATATGTTATGTTAAACTGACTGATAAGAGACATGCTTATTATTTTGTAGTTCTACAACTACATCTGTTATGAATGGATGTTATGCCAAATTGTTAGACTCAATAAATCAGAAGATACAGAATGGGAAATTTTCAACATCTTCTCAACAAGAAAAACGTAATATCTTGAGAATCGGTAAGATTCTGAAAAGAATTCTTCTTGACTTCAATAGGGTCATTATAAGGAGCCATATTTTAGTTAAACTAATTTCATAAACACATATTATTCAATAGGAAAAGGAGATTTAGATATATTGCAAATATATTTGATATACACCAAGAGGTGTTTCTATACAATGTAATTTGGCAAAAAATGGAAAGCAATTTATTTTATAGAGTTAGAATATTGGTTACAAAACAAAATTATGTTGATTTGGAATGCAAATTATCAGAAGGTCCAAAGTTATGTCTCTGTATATATCTATTACTAACAAAAACTTAATTTTTTAGGACCCCCCCCCCCTCAGTAGATATACCCTATATAGTGGTTATTTTTGTGGGTCACCAATTTTGCAATTTCTTTCAAAGATTGTTTGATTAGATTTTTTCAGACTGCAATATTTGGGATTTCTCATCATTTACTGCATGCACATCATCTCAGATATAATACTATATCTCATGGTATGCAATTTAAGAAACATCAGAATCCCTTAATCAAAGCAAAAATTGAGTAATAAATAATACATATACCTGTATGTTACTAATGAAATTTTTCACAAAATCATTCTTACCAAGGAAGCAAAATTTTACGGAAACTATACAATTCTTACAAATACTGTAAACTGGGAAAATTTTGCAGTTGTTTTATTTTCATGTTTGGAATGGAAGCGCGAAAATAAAACGGCGTGAATATACTTGTCTATTATTGAAGTCAATGGTCAACAATTTGGCAGCACAAATTCTAAACTGCGCGAACTAAATCCTGTCAATTTACTGCCAAAAAAGACGACCCAACAATTTCCTGTTTTACAATAAATCCTTTAACCTTATCTGTTAGTTGTTTCTTGGTTTTTCTTTTTATCAGGCTCTGTAGAAGAAAAACAGATACAGGAATATGGAATATATGTACATGGGACAAAATCACTACAGATAAATTATTATATTTAGCAAACATAACAATACTTTCATTGTTGTTCCTCATCTTGAAATCACCATAATGCCTTCAACATTATAAACCCTTATACCACAGAGTAGGTTCAAGACATCCCCTACCACCCATTTGAGAGGAATTAACTTGCTAGATATCAAACAAAGCTACATCCATGTAATTGTCAGCCAATAATGCAATATTGTCAACAAACATAAAAATCTTACAAAATATTCCTTTTATCTTGCCTGTTGATCTTAAGAAATGACAAAAAATGATTTTAGCATCTTTCTTTGTTTTATGTTTAGAAACATAAATTATTTTCAGGTGTCCATTCATTAGGATCACCACAGTGGGGGGAGAATGGTGGTATGGCAGATGGAGATTTTGATCCTTCCCTTCCCAGATTCCTGTATGGTTGTAGAACATTACTAAGATCTGCATTTGCAGTGATGATGATTACAGTACCAACACATCTTTTCCATGTAAGTACATTAAGATCTTGTATCTCTAAACTTAAATAAACTGAAAGCATGCAGAAGCCATTCTAAATATTAAACATTGATTACTCTTTTAACTATAGGCTGATATTTTATACCCCTACTCGATTGGGAGAGTGGGGTATACTTTATTCACCTTGTCCGTCCGTTCGTCTGTCCGTCTGTCTTCATCCATTAGTTCGTCCGAAATTTCTGTGACATTTTTCTCAGCTTCTACAAGAGGGATTCATTTCAAAATTGGTATGCAGCCTCTGCATGGTTAGTTGTAAGGAACTTATTTGGAGTCCCATCAGATGTGTACTTACTGTGTGACGAAATGTGGAGTTTCACAGCTTGAAATTTTGCTATGACTTCAAGTGTTGGGACGTGATTCTTATGTGAATTAGTAGAATTCATTCTGATTCTGTTATTATATGTGTAATGAAATGGCCTGCCTCAATGTGATTAAAAGTACTTTTATTGAAAGCCAGTTATTTGATTGTTACTTTAGCTTACTTGAGAAGGTCATTGGCTATAGTTCAATAGGTCCTCAGTTCAAGTTGTGACAGTAGAATAATGTTCATCTGTTACATATGTTATGTACATGAATGCATCAATGTCTTCTTCTTTGATTAATTTCTTTAATCAACAAATGTCCTAGTCACATCTTTAGAGGGATACAAATTATTAGGGCCCAGTAGCCGAAGGCCCCTAAGATTTGACCTGGGATTCTAAAATTTTATAACCAGTAGCCCAGGTTGCTATTGAAACATCCTGCAAATTTGGTTGACTATAAACTGGGCAAATAAAATTTTTGGCTGGGCTACTGTCCAGTATTGTGAAATGTTCATCCCTGCAATCAATGCAAGAGGTACTATAAATCACATACAACTCCCATGATCTGCATTTTAGTTCTTATAAAGTTAATGCTTGTTATACTAATTATAGGATAGCAAATGAATTTTTAGGGGTAAATAGGAATCATACGGTCGGTCTGTTCATCTATCTGTCCACACTTCTTGTAAGCACAACTCCTGACAAAATCACTCAAAGGATTTTGATGAAACTTTACACAAAAGAAGGACATGGTATGGACATGTGCTTGAAGGGATATAATTTTTGTTTGAAACGAGAAAGGGGAGATAATTTGACTTTAACATTTCAGTGATTCTATCCTTCTGCAAAGGTACCTAGTAAGCACAACTCCATTCAAAACACTTCAAGGATTTTAATGAAACATTATACAAAGAAAGAACACTGAAAGGAGATATGAATTTTTGAAGGAGAGATAATTTGACTTTGACGTTTTATTAATTCCTTCTGCCATTACTTGTTGGGCTTTGACAATTTTTCAAACAAATAATTCATTTGGTAGATATTATTAAATAAAGCTGTTGGGAAACATTAATTTGTTTATCCTACCAAGTGCATATTGTGTCCAAATGAATTCTGTGTATTTACTTTATTTTCTTATTCACTGGTTCACATTTTAGCTCACCTGACCAACAGTAATGACATGGTACTTGTACTGGATATCATGTAATTTTAAAATTTCTTCAAGGGAGTAAGACATACCTGTCAACCTCTGAAAGCCCAAAAGAGGGTCATGACCCTCTTTTGAACATGAAAATGAGGGTCATAGCGTGGAACGAACTTTTTGTGATAAAACATTTGGCAGTCTTGGGTGTTATACACATGTTACTGTCTATTGGACCATTTGTGAAAGTATCCCAGCAGTATTCCAGCATGATGTTTTACACCTTTCTAGCTCATTTCTGTCAGTGTAAATGTTTTTGTTTCAATATCAGCAAATTTAAGAATATATTGAACTGATCATGGGTTATTCCTAACAAAAACTGATTATGTAACATCACAAGAGAACACATATTAATTGTACGTCAGTTCTGAACTAGTTTTACTATTTTTATAAATAAAAAAAAACTTCTTTAATGATGAATAATATACAGGACCAAACTAATTTTAATCAAATGGTAATCTCTGAAAATTATTCAAGGTGGGTCTTGATGGGGTATAAGCGGGAAGTGGGATTGACCTTTTTAAGCAAGCGGGAAACGGGATCGTGGGGAACACTTAACGCACGTGAAAACGGGAAAGGATATCCAGCGTGAAGCGGGAACTGACTAATTCAACCCGTGAAACGGGAAAAGGCAGCCTCTTTAAGAGTCTTTGTAAATTATTTTCCTGCCCGTGAAATGGGATTTGTAGAAAAAATTGCCGGGATTTCGGGAAAGGTACCCCCATCGAGACCCCCTTCAAGTGCAGTGGAAATGGCATTGCTTTCAAATTTTTTGATCTTTCAGACTTCAGTACGAAATAAAGCTGCCGATTTGAACTTCCACATTTCCCCCACCTGGCCTTTTATCAAATGTCATATTTACGAGCTTTACTGAATAAACAACTCATCCAAATTATTGTTAATTGAATGTTTTCTAAGAGTTCATGCTGTCTTTGTTTACATCGATTCAGAATGCTTCAAAATAATTGAAAACTCCCAATGATTCTGAATGCTTTTATTTTCTAATATACGGCACGATTCCGGTACGGCATAATTCCGGGTGAACGTAACGAATTCTGTGACACGGCGGGTGTCATTAGAAATGCGGGTGAAGGGTCAAAATTACGGGTGTAACCCGACGAATCCGGGTCAGTTGGCAGGTATGGAGTAAGAGTGTGAAAAAATATGTGCCGTATTTCTCATATGAAGTATTCCTGCCGCTATAATGCTCCCACCCTTAATTTTGTTTGAAATCCTTAAGCACCCCTCAAAATTCCAACTAGAAACCGTCATTTCCGTATTTATTTCATAGGTTTTCCGTCCTTGATTGGTTTTTATCAATTGCGCATGCGTACGCATCAAAGTTTCCGGTTGTAAACAATCGAGTTTTGATGTTTTTTGTTTGCACAAACAACTGATACACCTTATTCTTTTCTTCTGTTTGTCAAAGATTTGGATAGTTGAAGCATTTTTAGCTCACCTGGCCAAAGGCCATGTGAGCTTTTGCCATCACTCGGCGTCCGTCGTCCGTCTGTCGTCCATTGTCCATCCGTCCGTCGATCCGTTAACTTTTATTCAAAGATCTTCTCCCTTGAAACTACTGGGCCAATACTAACCAAACTTGGCCTGAATCATAACCAGGGTATGCTCTTTTAAATTTGTGATTTTTATGTCCGTAGACTAAACAACATGGCCACTGTTACTAAAAATAGAACATAGGGATAAATTGCCGTTTTTTGCAAATTACTCGAAAACCATTACAGATATCAAAATTCTGACTGGTGTAAAAATGATCAGCATGATAAGATCTACCTGCCCTGCAATTTTTGAGAATATCCGTTTACCCTTCTTGGAGTTATTGCCCCTTTTCCGTAAAAATTTCAGTTTTTCGTTACTCATAGTCTTATATATTGAAAATAGTAGAAGATAGAGGTAAAGTTTATATAACAAAAATGGTCATTATAGTAAGATCTACATGTCCTGCAGTTTTGAAGAAAATCTGACAACCGACATGGGAGTTATTGCCGCTTTTTCTTTGAATTTCCACAATTTTTTAACGTTTTTACTTTTATTTCAAAAATCTGTTTGAGATAAAGGTTAAATGTGAATTGCAAAAGTGTTGAGGTTTTCCAGAAAACTACAATTTTTACATATGTCCAGCAGGTTTGCCAAGATGGCCGCCAGCTTGGAAGATAGTTTAACATAGGACCCTATGGGAAATGCATTCAAAGGTCTTCTCCTCTGAAACCAATGAGCAATGGGGACCAAATTTTGTCACAGTAGTCCTTATGTGGTCCCCTTTAGAGTTTGTGATTTTTACATTGTACCTCATCCAAGATGGCTGCCAGCGTGGAGCACAGTTTAACATAGGGACCCTATGGGAAATGCATTCAAATGTCTTCTCCTCTGAATCGACTGAGCCAATTGGAACCAAACTCGGTTACAATAGTCTTTAGATGTTTTCCTTGTGATTTTTATTGTCTTGCCTGCGACGAAAGTCGCGAAAGCAAGACATAGGCGTGCAAAGTTTCTGCTTATATTGCTTTTAATATATGAAAATATAATTGAAAAATATAAAATTTTGTACATTGTCTATTTTATGCATTTAAAGTGACCTATGACCAAGAAAATAAGATTCATGTAAAAACATAAATGAGAACAAAGTAACAACAGCACTTCTCGGTAATGCTACAGCGCCAAAACATGTTGATCAATACAGATCAATGCATTCAAGAGAAGTTTTGTTGTTACTTTGTTCTCATTTATGTTTTTACATAACAACCCTGCATACCTCAGGTATCCACTTCGAGAGAATCTAACAAACTGAGACTGGGTTGGTCCACTTGAGTTATTTTTAAAACTGTAGTTTCAAAAGCAATGTAATTTTTACCTTAGTTATGTTGAACACTTGAATAGTTCTGATTGGTTTAGAATGGCTCTGTACAATATGCAATGCACATTCTCAGCCTAAGATAACTAAGTTAGAAACTTTGCAATATACATTCTTACATCTATTGTAATTAATGATGATACTTTTGTATTTAGAATGACTAACAGTATGTAATAATTCCAATTGCTATTGCAACATCCAATTTCATTGGTCAAAGTCACCAACAACAACGACAACAACGAAGTTATTTTCTCGATAAACACTTCTTGCCCATCAATACACTCTGATGAAAATAGTGCAGTATATATTGACATCAAATTCAGTGAAAATATTGCTTAAAGTTCAAAGGATTGGAATTATATGAAATAAAAGTAATTTTGGAGGAGTTTATGGATGTGTAAACACAGCCTTTCACCCACAAACTTTACATAAAGTCCTTCAGACTTAATTTAGTTTGTGAGTGAGTCGGCCACATTTACACATCGATAAACTCCTCCAAAATTACTTTTATTCCTATAATACATATTCTTGGCCTTAGATAGCTAAATAGATACAGATCCTTTCATTTACTGTTATAAACGAAGATTTTTTTTTTGTATTTGTATATCTTTACCAAACAGAATGCTGCATATGTAGAAAGACTGAGAAAATTGTGTGACACTGTAATACAGTTGGAAAGTTTTGCTGGATCAGAAAAAAATCCTGCTTGTAAAGAATACCATGGTATGTAAACTGTACATATTTATACCCTTCCCCTTGAAAAATAGGGTATAGGTCTGTCCATCCATCCCTCCGTCAGTAAGCCCAACCTTGTGTGCATAGCTTACTTGTTATAGTTCTGAGCACTGTTATACCTAAGGGCTTTTCAAGAAATGATTGTATGGTAATTGGAACAGAAGGCACTTCAATAAAAATTGATGGGTTGCGGGTATTTTTGAAGACCTGCACAGGAGAAACACATACAAAAAGGAAATAAAAAATTTAATGCATGGTGGGTCCTTTTTAGCTCACCTGACCCAAAGGGTCAGGGTGAGCTATTGCCATCACTTGGCGTCCGTCGTCCGTCCGTCGTCATTCTATCATCCGTCCATTAACTTTTCACATTTTCATCTTCTCCTCTGAAACCACTGAAGCAAATTCAACCAAACTTTACAGGAANCCCCCCCCCCCCCCCCCCCCCCTTTCAAATTTATTTTTTGAACAGCCCTAAGCATATCCAATATTTTGAGTATAATGTACAGTTCAACTGCAGGTGTTGAACACACCAGGCACTGTTGCAAATAGTATAAATATAAATGGCAAGAATGCAATAACTATAATATATGTTTTAAAATAAAAAAAGTACCGAAGTTACTGTTACAGGTAATTTAATTTCTGCATATGTGGATTTTGACAACTTATGTCTCCCCAGTGCAGATCAAATCAAAACTTTGGAAATCCATACTGAAATATGCGTAAAAGCTGATAGAGAACAATTAACTAATATTATTTAAAAAGTAAAGCCAAAATTAGCTAAGGACAGAGCTATTGGAGAGGGAGAACAAAATTCTGCAAAATTTACCAGTAGATATTGCAAGGATTCAAATACAATGGGATTTCGGGTCAGTACCGAAGTACTGACTACTGGGCTGGTGAATACCCTCGAGGACTAACAGTCCACCAGCAGAGACATCGACCCAGTGGTAATAACAAAAAAAAGAAGTTACAGTTACAGGTAATTTAGTTTCTGCATATGCACATTTGGACAACTTATGTCTCTTCAGTGCAGATTGAATGAAAACAATTATCAATCCATATTCTGAAATAAGTAGTTGGAGTTATCAAGTATTATATTGCATGAGGCATCACAATGAGGTAAAAATTCAAGTTGTTGATGTATTTGAGATAACAAACCAATACGGATATTGGCAGATCACGTTTTCACATTTCAAGCAGATTTTGGAACTCTTTTGTTATACCCCCACTTGTTAGAGAGTGGGCTATACTGCATTCACCTTGTCTGTCTGTCCGTCCGTTCATCCGTCCGTTTGCCCAAAATAAATTTCTGTCACATTTTTAGTTCGCCTCAACGAAGTTGAGGGGGACTATTGGAGTACCCCCGCGTCCGCGTCCTCGTCCGCGTCCATGTCTGCATCCGCATTTGGGTACATATCTTAGTAACTATGCATTGTAGGGTCATCAAACTTTGCATGCAGGTGCATCTTGGGTTAACTCACAGCCTCCAAGAAAATTAGGTCTCTCTGAACTATATTTTCCGCTTGAGTGGCTTGCATTTTAATTTACATTTTAGTTCATATCTCAGTTTCTATACATAGTACAATAATCTAACTGTGCATGTGCATGCATCTCTGGTGGAAGGTCAGCATCCAGGCAAAATAAGGTCACTTTGACCTATATTTTCCGCTTGAGTGACTTACATTCAAGTTTACATCCGAGTTCAGATCTCAGTCACATTTAAGTTTATGTCCGAGTTCAGATCTCAGACACTGTACATGGTAGGATCATCTAACCTTGCATGTGCATGCATCTCTGATGGTAGGTCAGCATCCAGGCAAAATTAGGTCACTTTGACCTATATTTTCGGCTTGAGTGACTTACATTCAAGTTTACGTGCGAGTTCAGATCTCAGTCACTGTACATTGTAGGATCATCTAACCTTGCATGTGCATGCATCTCTAATGGTAGGTCAGCATCCAGGTCAAATTAGGTCACTCTGACCTATATTTTCCGCTTGAATGACTTACATTCATGTTTACGTCTGAGTTGATATCTCAGTCACTGTACATGGTAGGATCATCTAACCTTGCATTTGCATGCATCTCTGATGGTAGGTCAGCACCCAGGCAAAATAAGGTCACTTTGACCTATATTTTCCGCTTGAGTGACTTACATTCAAGATTACGTCAGAGTTGATATCTCGGTCACTGTACATGGTATGATCATCTAACCTTGCACGTGCATGCGTCTCTGATGGTAGGTCAGCATCCAGGCAAAATTGGGTAACTTTGACATCCATTTTCTGCTTGAGTGACTTACATTCAAGTTCATGTCAGGGATCATCTTGCATGTGCATGCATCTGTGATGGTAGCTCAGCATCTAGACAAAATTAGGTCACTTAAACCTACATTTTACTCATGAATGACTTACATTAATGTATACATCCAAGTTCATGGCTCAGTAACTGTACATTGTTGGTTCAGATTACCTTGCTAATGCATGCAATTTTGATAGTATGTCAGCATCCAGGCAAAATTTGGTTGCTGCGACAAAGTGCCACAACGAGGCGAATTTGTAATCGTTGATTATCTATGTTTCTCAGTTTCTATTAGAAGTATTGATATAAGAAATAGATTATTGCAAGCGGGCTATATGCGAATTAGAACATTGGCAGACCTTATATTTGTCAATATTTTATTCGGAGCGATAGCGAGGTATAAAATGAAGACAAATATAAGGTCTGACCATGTTCTAATTCGCATAGAACCCAATTGCAATAATCTATTTCGTTTCTATTATATTTAACAAGAGTTTTGAACATTCGAAGTGGCTCTTAGAGAGAAATATTGGGTTTTGCACTAGAATTGAAATATGTTGGAAAATTGTATACAAACACACATATATGGACAAAGAGAAATCTATATTCGTTGCTTTATTAATACAAGTGGCTCATAAGCTTATGAATTGATACAAATTATCTGTTATAAAACATATAAAATACGGTTATTTTAAAATTGAAGCAGGTATAAGTGTGAGCTGGTTGTATTTCTGATTTATATGACTGCTTAGTTATGTTATTTTGACACCAAAAAAAAGAAAAGAAAAGGAATAAAACTCATATTTATAATTTTATTAACGTTAAAAATTTTAAAAAATATGCAACATAGTTAAGATTTCATAACAACAACACATTTGTTGCTAGGTTACGGTTATGTCAATTTCAGTTCTGAGTCTTAAATTTAGTGACTGTTCTAAATTTCTATTATTGTCATTATTTGATGTGGATGTTTGGGTGATTTTTTATTTAAAAAGTTATTTACACAAAATAAAATGAATATTGAGTGAATAAAATGTGAAATTGTACATTACGAATGTCCTTTTGTAAAAAAATAGGCATGTGCTAAAAAATATTGTTGGAATTAGAACATAGCTTTGTTTCCAAAGCAAAAGAAGAGAGTCATACTAGAATTCAAAATCAGAATGCAGTCTATATGATTAGTTGTAAGGAACATCCTATTTTGAGTCCTGTACTTCCTGTTTAAGAATTGTGGACTATTTTGTACTTCCTGTTTAAGAATTGTGGACTTTTTACAAAATGTAGTGAAATTTTTCGTCATAGTTTTCTCAGCCTCTTTAAAAGGGATTGATTTCAAAATTGGTATGCAGCCTCTATATGATTGGTTGTAGGGAACATCCTTTTTTTAGTCTTGTCAGATGTGTACTTCTGTTTCACGAAATGTGGACTCAGTGACGAAATTTAGTGAAACATGAATTTTTCATCACAGTTTTCTCAGCTTTTGTTAAAGGGATTGATTTGAAAATTGGTATGCAGTCTCTATATGATTAGTTGTAAGGAGTGTCTTATTTTGAGACCTGTCGGTTTTGTACTTCCTGTTAAACCAAATGTGGACTTGGTTGCGAAATGTATAGTGAAACATGAATTTTTCATCACAGTTTTCTCAGTTTCTGTAAAGGGATTGATTTAAAAATTGGTATGCAGCCTCTATATGGTTAGTTCTAGGGAATGTTTTATTTTGAGTCCTGTCAGTTTGCACTTCCTGTTTAAGGAAATGTGGACTTGATTACGAAATGTAGTGAAACATTAATTTTTAGCTCACCTGGCTATGCCAGGGTGAGCTTTTGCCATTACTTGGCGTCCGTCTTCCGTCCGTCCGTCCGTCTTCCGTCCGTCAGTCCGTTGTAAACTTTTCATTCAAAGATCTTCTCCTCTGAAACCTCTGGGCCAATTGGATCCAAACTTAGTCACAATAGTCCTTGGGTGGTCCCCTTCAGAATAGGTATCCGGCATGTCCGTACCTAATCCAAGATGGCTGCCAGCGGGGAACATAAATTTAACATTGGACTCTATGGAAATTACATTCAAAGATCTTCTTCTCAGAAACTACCGGTCCAATTATATCAAACTTAGTAACAATGGTCCTTAGATGGTCCCTTCTAAAAAAGGCATCCGGTAAGTCTGTACCTAATCCAAGATGGCCGCCAGCGGGGAACATAGTTTTAACATTGGACCCTATGGGAAAGACATTCAAAGATCTTCTTCTCAGAAACTACCTGTCCAATTATTATCAAACTTGGACACAATGGTCCTTAGATGGTCCCTTCCAAAAAAGGTATCCGACAGGTCCGTATCTAATCCAAGATGGCCGCCAGCCAGGAACATAGTTTTAACATTGGACCCTATGGAAATTACATTCAAAGATCTTCTTCTCAGAAACTACCAGTCCAATTATAACCAAACTTAGTCACAATGGTCCTTAGATGGTCCCTTCCAAAAAAAGCTATCCAACAGGTCGGTACCTAATCCAAGATGGCCGCCAGCGGAACATAGTTTTAACATTGGACCCTATGTTCGTCCGTTTGTCCGTCCGTTCAAACTTAAGACTATATATCTTTTGAATAACAAGTAATAGATGGACAAGGTTTTGTCCATGGATGCATCTTGAATAGTACTTGAGAAAATTGATATATAGAATAGGTGGATTTGACCTACATTTCATGCATGAGTGACTCAGGTTAAAGTTTTTGTAAGAGTCCAGATCTGGGATATTACAACTCTTAGAGGAATAATATTTTGTATGTAGATTCATCTTGTAAAGTTACGAAGCTCTAGATAAAAATTAGGTCACTTTAACCTACATTTCATGCATGAGTGACTTAGGTTTAAGTTTTTGTAAGGTTCCAGATCTGGGATACTACAACTCTTAGAGGAATAATATTGTGTATGTAGATGCGTCTTGTAAAGTTACGAAGCTCCAGATAAAAATTAAGTCACTTTGACCTACATTTCATGCATGAGTGACTTAGGTTAAAGTTTTTGTAAGAGTCCTGATCTGGGATATTACAACTTGTAGAAGATTAATCTTTCATCAATCAATCATCAGTAGATTCATATATTCTATAGGTATTATGCTCCTGATTGAAATAAGGTCACAACACTTCTTGCATGACTGGCTCAGATTTAAGTAACAAGCCAGATCTTGAATGGTACAACTTTGTGGAATGCTTATAATACTAGACAAACATGGAACAACCAGGCGAGGGGATCAGCTGTCGTTTCTTAATGCCCCTTCTCTTGTTTTAACCTTGTTGGAGGTGTTAGAAAAAAATTAATTATGGTGGGGTACCCTTGAATTTGACTTGCGTTCCTGTCCTCCCCTTCCCAGTACATTTTTGCCAGCATTCTTTTATTTTTTAACATTATGTGTGTTAAACATGTGAAAAATTCACAGAAATTAAGTTTTTTCCAAAATTTTAACCACTTCTAAAAATGAGATTGTTTTTATTTTTACTTTAATTACTGTTTTCATTTTTATAATTACTGTTTTTATTTTTACTTTAAGGGAGAATGAGCATCAGATTTCAGAAGCATTCGATATCCTCGGGTTTTATACATTCAAACAGTGTTAAATTTTTTTGCACATGGATCAATTTTTCTTGGTCATAGGTCACTTTGAAATTTATAAAATAGACTGTGTATAAAATTTAATCAACTTCCAATTATGTTTTCATATATTTAAAAGCCTATAAACATCTTACGCAAATTGAAGGAAAACTCTAGAGAGAACTGTTTCCCCCAAAATTTTGACGTCTTGTATCTCAAAAATTCCTACATGGATTTTCAAAATTTTTCAAGTTGTTCCATTAGCAGTGCTCTTCAAAACAAAAGGTCAGAATTTTAATTATAATTACAAAATTTCTGACATTCGTACTCCCTTAATTACTGTTTTAATTTTACCTCAATTGCTTCTTTGACTTTTGTTGTACCTATGGCGATAGCTACAAGGTGCAGTGGACATTGTAAACTTTTACAGCACTGATAAAAGTTGTGGTACAGAAAATTTAATTTTCTGTTTGAAATATTTCAGGGCTATTAAAAATACACCAGTTACCAAGATTGAACTCCTTAACCTGTCACATGCCTGATACATTAGATTTAGGATTTAAACTTAGGAGGAAGAAATTTACTATAGAAGTAAGTATAGCATGGTAATGTTGGTTCAGTCAAACAGAAAAACAATTTCTCTTATGATGAACGCTGATTAACGTGATTAACATTACCTAGCAACGTTGTTGTTGTTTGAAGCAAAAACTGCAGTTCTGCACTGAATATTATGAAAATCATAAGAGAAATAGTTTTAACAACTTGAAAAAATTGTATATGGCTGGATATCAACTCTCGTTATGTAATTTCAAATATAATAAACTCGCCAAAGGCTCGTGTATTATATTTTTAAATTACATAACTCTAGTTGATATCCATCGATATACAATTCTTTCTCGTTATGAAAAGTATAAATATCAGACAGTAAACAATTTATAATGTCCTTGTATAAATATCTAGAATACGATTTACTGAAAAGTTGTTATGTGACATGTGAGAATTAGTTGGGTCAAATGGAAAGTGCGAGGTCAGGTGGTTTTGTCAACCACTTGCAAGGATATTCCTGAACAATGTACTACAGCAAAGTACTATGTCACAAAATCTGATATAACAGTTATTATCTTAGTTTGTGTGTGACACTGTATTCACTCTTCAAGAAAAGTAAGACTGTAATTTTACAATCATGTTGAGGATAAAAAAAAATTGAATCTTCTAAATAAAGTGTATAGATTGCTGTATTTTTGGTTACACCTGTCAGCCATCCACCTATCAGTTGACCTTGATGTCAATTGCAAATAGTGTTTTTATACGACCGCATAAAAAATTTTTGAGGTCGTATATTGGTATGATACTGGCGGCGTTGTCGTCTGCATTCGTCGGCGTCTGTAGACTCTTTGTTTCCGTGCGATAACTTCAGTTCTAGTTGATCAATCCTTATGAAATTTTAACATAATGCTGCTTGTCACAAAAGGAGATTGTGGGCCTGCCCGTTTTTTTAAAAAGGGCCAAAAAGGGCCAAATTAGGTGTTTTCATATATTGGGCTGTAGAATATTTATTATTTATCAGATTTTGATGGGTTTTCTTTCAGTGTGATCCTAAGGAAATTTCTAATCGGAAATATGTCATTGGATTTCATGTCACATGTACCGTTAATGAGATAAATGGGTCCCAAAACGGGGAAATCTCAAAAATCTATTTTTTTCATTTTTTGTCCGATTTTGATGCAGTTTTTTCATTAGATTCCTTATGAAAAATTAATACAGCGCTCAACTTTTATATTTTTGGTAACTTGTTTCCTTTCCCAGCTATGAGGGGCTGAATGGGGCCAAAATTGCAAATTTGCTGATTACCTGAAATTTTTATTTTTCATCGGATTTCGATGGGATTTTTTTCTTTGAATTCCCCTTAATATAAGCTTTCAGCAGTATGTCAACAGATTTTGCGTGGCTCTTACCGTTTCCGAGCTACAAGGGGTCAAAGGGGCCTAAATTGCAAGTTTTCGAAATATGTGAAATCTTTATTTTACATTGGATTTTGATGGGATTTTTTTCCTTTGAATTCCTCTTGATACAAGCTTTCAGTTGTATGGCAGCGGATTTTGCATAGCTCTTACCGTTTTTGAGCTACAAGGGGTCAAAGGGGCCAAAATTGTAATTTTTCAAAATATTTGAAATCCTTATTATTNGTTCTGATCCAATGAAAAACATGGCCGCCAGCACAGAACAAAGTTTATTTTGGCCCTATGGGAAATTCACATAAAAATCATGGCCACCATACAGAACATAGAAAAATCCTGCTGTTCAGCATTTTGTCAGGTGAGCGATACAGGCTCAGTGTCTGAGCCTCTAGTTAAATGTGCCCTCCAACCCACCCCCCTTCAAATTTATTTTTTGAATAGCCCTAAGCATATCCAATATTTTGAGTATAATGTACAGTTCAACTGCAGGTGTTGAACACACCAGGCACTGTTGCAAATAGTATACATATAAATGGCAAGGATGCAAAAACTATAATATATGTTTTAAAATAAAAAAAGTACCAAAGTTACTGTTACATATGTGCATTTCAACTACTTATGTCTCCCCAGTGCAGATCAAATCAAAACTTTGGAAATCCATACTGAAATATGTGTAAAAGCTGATAGAGAACAATTAACCGATAGGATCTAAAAAGTAAAGCCAAAATTAGCTAAGGACAGAGCTATTGGAGAGGGAGAACAAAATTCTGCAAAATTTACCGGTAGATATTGCAAGGATTCAAATACAATTGGATTCACCGAAGTGCTGACTACTGGGCTGGTGAATACCCTCGAGGACTAACAGTCCAGCAGCAGAGACATCGACCCATTGGTAACAAATAACAAAAAAATTAAGTTACTGTTATAGATAATTTAATTTCTGCATATGCACACTTCGACAACTTATGTCTCTTCAGTGCAGATCAAATGAAAACAATTGTCAATCCATATTCTGAAATAAGTACTAGGGGTTATCAAGTATTATATTGCATTAGGCATCACAATGAGGAAAAAATTCAAGTTATTGATGTATTTAATGTTATCTTAAACCAATATGGATATTGGCAGATCATGTTTTCACATTTCAAGCAGATTTTGGAACTCTTTTGTTATACCCCCACTTGTTAGAGAGTGGGCTATACTGCATTCACCTTGTCTGTCTGTCCATCCGTCTGTCCGTCCGTTCGCCCAAAATAAATTTCTGTTACATTTTTCTCAGTTTCTATAAGAAGTATTGATTTAAGAAATAGATTATTGCAAGCGGGCTCTGTGCGAATCAGAACATGGGCAGACCTTATATTTGTCAATATTTTATACCGAGCGATAGGGAGGTATAAAATGAAGACAAATATAAGGTCTGACCATGTTCTAATTTGCATAGAGCCCAATTGCAAAAATCTATTTCGTTTCTAATATATTTAACTTAACAAGAGTTTTGAACATTCGAAGCGGCTCTTAGAGAGCAATATTTGGTTTTGCACTAGAATTGAAATATGTCGGAAAACTGTATACAAACACACATAAATGGACAAAGAGAAATCTATATTCGTTCTTTTATTAATACAAGTGGCTCATAAGCTTATGAATTAATACAAATTATCTGTTATAAAACATACAAAATACGGTTATTTTAAAATCGAAGCGGGTATAAGTATGAGCTGGTTGTATTTCTGATTTATATGACTGCTTAATTATGTTATTTTTGAAGCCAAAAAAAAGAAAAGACAAGGAATAAAACTCATATTTATAATTTTATTAACTTTAAAAATTTTTAAAAATATATATTCAAATCATAGAGCATAATATGCAACATAGTTAAGATTTCATAACAACAACACATTCGTTGCTAGGTTACGGTTATGTCAATTTCAGTTCCGAGTCTTAAATTTAGTAACTGTTGTAAATTTCTATTATTGTCATTATTTGATGTGGATTTTTGGGTGATTCATAATTTAAAAGGTTATTTACACAAAATAAAATGAATATTGAGTGAATAAAATGTAAAATTGTACATTACGAATGTCCTTTTGTAAAAGATATACACATGTGCTAAAAGATATTGTTGGAATTAGAACATAGCTTTGTTTCCAAAGCGAAAGAAGAGAGTCATATTAGAATTCATAATTGGTATGCAGTCTATATGATTAGTTGTAAGGAACGTCCTATTTTGAGTCCTGTCGGATATGTACTTCCTGATTCAGAATTGTGGACTTTTTTGTACTTCCTGTTTAAAAATTGTGGTCTTTTTACAAAATGTAGTGAAACATGAATTTTTAGTCGCAGTTTTCTCAGCTTCTGTAAGAGGGATTGCATACATGTGAACCTCCCCACGGGAGGCCTAAATCTCCCGCTTTTTTGCCTCTCTTCCGTCCCTCCCGTTTTCTTTTCAGATCTTCCGCTTTTTCAAAGTTTCAAAAACGTAAATTTGAAGTCGCCATTTTCGTTATTTTTGTTGAGAAAAACTCCAAGTAACTCTTAAGAATCAATACAGGTGACACAGGTAAACATAATGAGAAGGCTAATTAGGATATTAGTGTTGATGATTACATAACAATTACTGCTATAGTGTTAATTGACAAGTTTATAGCCAGGGATGTATATTTCCACGGATCAATGAACAACTGAACGGCAATCATTACCTTCAGTCACCTGTCAATCTAGCTTTACCTGTATGATTATTTACGATCAATTGTCTTTAAAAGCAGAGTTTTGCATTGCCAGAACACCCAATTTTTGTGTTTTTGTACTAAATAGTTACAGAGATCATTTTTATTATGATGATTTTGTTTAAATTATTATACAAAAATACGCCTGGGTTGTCTCCCCTTTATTTTTTGTCTTCAACTAAACTGATTTTTTTTTTGGTAATATTGAGATTTTATGCTATTTCTGGCAATTTTTTTTAGACATCAAAATTTATTTTTCAAATAAAAATAAGCATTAATAAGTGTTTTAAACACCATTTGCTTGAAATTTTACAAAATATTTTCTTTCATAAACACCATATTTACAAAAATCAAATTATTCATTAAAAAGAAAAGTATCCCATGTTGCATTCTGAAAATGATAGTACTTCAACCTCACATCAAATGGCATGACACAAAGTGTCAAATCCATTTAACTATAACATGCCATGATATCCTTGGAGTCTGGAAGTGGAGCAGTTTCAGAAATTTAAATTACTATCATTTAGCAAGATCTCCCACAAGGGCCTACGTAGGGGTGATCAAAGAAAATATAATGCTGCATAAATGACTTCAGTCATCAAAACTATCAGAGGAAAACATATGAAATGGTTAAAAATAAGTCGATGAAAAATCTCCAGTTTTCAGACCCAATCTCCAGCTGAAAATTTTCAAATCTCCAGTTTTCAGCTGACAAGTTTATCACATGTATGGGATTGATTTCAAAATTAGTATGCAGCCTCTATATGATTAGTTGGCAACCTCTATATGATTAGTTGTGAAGAACATCCTATTTTGAGTCTTGTCAGGTATGTATACTTCCTGTTTAACTAAATGTGGACTTGGTGACCAAATGTAGTGAAACATGAATTTTTTTCGTGGCAGTTTATTCAACTTCTGTAAAAGGGATTGATTTGAAAATTGGTATGCAGTCTCTATATGATGAGTTGTAAGGAGCATACTATTTTGAGACCTGTTGGTTTTGTACTTCCTGTTTAACGAAATATGGACTTGGTTACAAAATGTAGTGAAACATGAATTTTTCGTCGCAGTTTTCTCAGCCTCTTTAAAAGGGATTGATTTCAAAATTGGTATGCAGCCTCTATATGATTGGTTGTAAGGAACATCTTATTTTGAGTCTTGTCAGATGTGTACTTCCTGTTTCACCACATGTGGACTCGGTGACGAAATTTAGTGAAACATGAATTTTTCATCAGTTTTCTCAGCTTTTGTAATTTTGTAAAAGGGATTGATTTGAAAATTGTTATGCAGTCTCTTTATGATTAGTTGTAAGGAATGTCCTATTTTGAGACCTGTCGGTTTTGTACTTCCTGTTAAATGAAATGTGGACTTGGTTGCAATTTGTATAGTGAAACATGAATTTTTCATCGCAGTTTTCTCAGTTTCTGTATTAAAGAGGGATTGATTTCAAAATTGGTATGCAGCCTCTATATGGTTAGTTCTAAGGAACATTTTATTTTGAGTCCTGTCAGTTTTGTACTTCCTGTTTAACGAAATGTGGACTTGGTTACGAATTGTAGTGAAACATGAATTTTTCATTGTAGTTTTCTCAGCTTCTATTAGAAGGATTCATTTCATTGCACTTGCCATATTGAATCAGGGTTCAGTGAGTGGGGGTATCACTGGTTGCCGTTTGGCAACAGCTCTTGTTTTATAAGTTAAGTTTCAGAGTGTTCATAATTTCCATTAGTATTATGCTATTTGACAGAAAAGCTATCAAATACAGTAGAACTTTGATGGCTTGAAGTGCAATGACTCGAACACCATGGATGCCTCGGACCATTTTTGTTGTCCCCTTTTTCAAGTTTAAGCATAGTTTGACCTTGATATCTCGAACGCCTCTTTGGCTCCAACTGTTTTCATCGGTCCCTTGGGTGTTGGAGCCATCGAACTACGACTGTACATGTATTTGTGAAATCTGATATACTTTTTATGGCTTTCCCAGAAAAAGAATGTACAGGTGGTGGTGGGGTGTTGGCAGGAATGCAGTTCAATTCTTTTGCCCTCGCCCAACGAAGTTGGGTAGGGGATATAACATTTATCTGGTTCGTCCGTTTGTCTGTTTGTCCGTCCGTTCAAACTTAAGACTATATATCTTTTGAATAACAAGTCATAGATGGACAAGGTTTTGTTCATGGATGCATCTTGAATAGTACTTGAGAAAATTGATATATAGAATAGGTGGATTTGACCTACATTTCATGCATGAGTGACTCAGGTTAAAGTTTTCGTAAGAGTCCAGATCTGGGATATTACAACTCTTAGAGGAATAATATTTTGTATGTAGATGCGTCTTGTAAAGTTACGAAGCTCTAGATAAAAATAAGGTCACTTTGACCTACATTTCATGCATGAGTGACTTAGTTTAAGTTTTTGTAAGAGTCCAGATCTGGGATACTACAACTCTTAGAGGAATAATATTTTGTATGTAGATGCGTTTTGTAAAGTTACAAAGCTCCAGATAAAAATTAGGTCACTTTGACCTACATTTCATGCATGAGTGACCTAGGCTAAAGTTTTTGTAAGAGTCCCGATCTGGGATATTTCAACTCTTAAAGGAATACTATTTTGTATGTAAATGCGTCTTGTTAAGATACAAAGCTCAAAAAAAAAATTAAGTCACTTTGACCTGCATTTCGTGCATGAGTGAACTAGGTTAAAGTTTGTGTAATAGTCTTGATCTTAGACACTACAACTTGTAGAAGATTAATCTTTCATCAATCAATCATCAGTAGATGCATATATGCTATAGGTATTATGCTCCTGATTGAAATAAGGTCACAACATTTCTTGCATGACTGGTGCAGATTTAAGTAAGAAGCCAGATCTTGAATGGTACAACTTTGTGGAATGCTTATAATACTAGACAAACATCGAACAACCGGGCGAGGGGATTAGCTGTCGTTTCTTACTGCCCCTTCTCTTGTTTAAACCTTGTTGGAGGTGTTAGAAAAAAAATAATTATGGTGGGGTACCCTTGAATTTGACTTGCGCTCCTGTCCTCCCCTTCCCAGTACATTTTTGCCAGCATTCTTTTATTTCTAAACATTATGTGTGTTAAACATGTGAAAAATTCATAGAAATTAAGTTTTTTCCAAAATTTTAACCACTTCTAAAAATGAGATTGTTAGCTCACCTGCCCTAAAAGGCCATGTGAGCTTTTGCCATCACTTTGCGTCTGTCGTCCGTCAACAATTTCAAAAATCTTCTCCTTTGAAACTGCTGAGCCAATTCTAACCAAAGTTGGCCTGAAGCATCACCAGGGTATGCAGTTTAAAAATTGTGTTTGATTAGTCCGCAGACCAAACAACATGGCTGCTGTTACTAAAAATAGAACATAGGGGTAAATTGCTGTTTTTTGCAAATAACTCAAATACCATTACAGATATCAAAAATCTGACTAGGCAAAAGTGATCAGCATAGCAAGATCTACCTGCCCTGCAATTTCGAAGAAAATCCGAGAACCCGTCTTGGAGTTATTGCCCTTATTCTGTAAAATTTGCAAAATTTTAACTTTATTAATTTTTTATCAGAAAAACTATAAGAGATACAAGTCAACTTTAAATTGCAAAAATGTTCAGCATGTCAAGATCTACCCACCCTGAAATTTTGAAGATAATCTAAAAACCCTTGTAGGAGTTATTGCCCTTTTTTCACGGAATTATCAAAATTTTCATATTTTTCATCTTTTATTTCCAAAACTATAGAAGATGAAGGTTAAGTGTCGATTGATTAAATGTTTGCAATGCTGTGGCGACTTCAAAACTGATGTTGAAAATTATTGGTTGACCGCCATTTTCAAAATGGCTGCCAAAAAAGGCGGGAAAATTCAACATTGTTCGATTTCAATGTAATTTGGTTTCCAAATAGATATTGATGTTGCAACTTCAAATCCGGTGTTGAAAATTTTTTTGCTGACCACCATTTTCAAAATGGCTGCCAAAAAGGCGGGAAAGTTCAACATTGTCCGATTTCAATGAAATTTGGTTTCCAAAAAGGTATTGACTGCCATTTTCAAAATGGCCACAAAAAAGGCGGGAAAATTCAACATTGTCTGATTTCAATGAAATTTGGTTTCCAAGTGGATATTGATGTTGCTACTGCAATACCGGTGTTGAAAATTGTTTGTTGACTGCCATTTTCATAATGGCCGCCAAAAAGGCGAGAAAATTCAACATTGTCCGATTTCAATGAAATTTGGTTTCCAAAAAGGTATTGATGTAGCAACTTCAAAACTGATGTTAAAAATTGTTCGTTGACCGCCAAAAAGGCAGGAAAACTCAACATTGTCTGATTTCAATGAAATTTGGTTTCCAAATAGATATTGATGTCGTAACTTAAAGATATGGTGTTAAAAATGGTTGTTTACTGCCATTTACCAAATGATGTCTCGACTTCAAAACTGGTGTCAAAAGTGGTCCTAAGCAAGACGATTTTTGTCAAAAAAGCCCAACAAAGAAGTACAGTAAAACATGATCAGACTTAAAACAGAGTCCAAGTTAATGGTGGTGTTTGCTCTACCAAAGTTTGAGAGACTGAAGTTCAACTGTATAATTTACAATGTTAGCTTGATTGTGACAACTGAAAGCCAGGTGAGTGATATAGGCTCCAGGGAGCCTCTGGTTTTTATTTTTACTTTATTTACTGTTTTCATTTTTACTTTAATTACTGTTTTTATTTTTACTTTTAGGGAGAATGAGCATCATATTTCAGAAGCATTCGATATCCTCGGGTTTTATCCATTCAAACAGTGTTAAATTTTTTTGCACATGGATCAATTTTTCTTGGTCATAGGTCACTTTGAAATGTATAAAATAGACTGTGTATAAAATTTAATTAACTTCCAATTATATTTTCATATATTTAAAAGCCTATAAACATCTTACGCAAATTGAAGGAAAACTCTAGAGAGAACTGTTTCCCCCAAAATTTTGACGTCTTGTATCTCAAAAATTCCTACATGGATTTTCAAAATTTTTCAAGTTGTTCCATTAGCAGTGCTCTTCAAAACAAAAGGTCAGAATTTTAATTATAATTACAAAATTTCTGACATTCGTACTCCCTTAATTACTGTTTTAATTTTACCTCAATTGCTTCTTTGACTTTTGTTGTACCTATGGCGATAGCTACAAGGTGCAGTGGACATTGTAAACTTTTACAGCACTGATAAAAGTTGTGGTACAGAAAATTTAATTTTCTGTTTGAAATATTTCAGGGCTATTAAAAATACACCAGTTACCAAGATTGAACTCCTTAACCTGTCACATGCCTGATACATTAGATTTAGGATTTAAACTTAGGAGGAAGAAATTTACTATAGAAGTAAGTATAGCATGGTAATGTTGGTTCAGTCAAACAGAAAAACAATTTCTCTTATGATGCACACTGATTAACGTGATTAACATTACCTAGCAACGGTGTTGTTGTTTGAAGCAAAAACTGCAGTTCTGCACTGAATATTATGAAAATCATA
>MJUU01061523.1:176527-190475 GCA_002080025.1 Modiolus philippinarum | reverse complement strand
CTCATTCATTTTGAATTACACTTGTTCAAATTTCAGTATTCGACATGCTGCGGTCGTATCATGCTGCGCTCAGCGTAGCCCTTTTTTGAAAAGTTGTGTCAATTTTAAATCCAAATCTATTCCTTGGGAACTAATATATCGAATGTAATGTACTATACTCTCATAATTCTTGTAATAAATCATAAAAGTTTGATTAATTTAAGATTTAAGATCGTGACAAATAAGTAATTTACTCTTGTTTATAAAAACATAATTTTGAGCCTATACATAAATATATAGACAATACAAAAAAAAAAATTAATTCTGATAATTGAATTAACAATAGTTATTTTCCTCATTTAATTTTGTGAATATCCCCATTTTGTGTTACTTGAATTTGGCAAATTCTTTCAGACAAGCTTTGGATAAGTGAATTGTTATTGCAGTACATATGTATTTTGTCATTGTTTGACAAAAATTGACAAGCATATTGGAGAGCTTAAGGAAATCTTCAATTTAGAATTGATACCAAAAAATGGAAAGACCATTGGTTAATGAACAAATTTGGCTCAAAATATTGATAGGTCATGTAAATTGTTTTCAAGATATTTCATGTTTAAAAAATGGTGGAAAAAGGCTATCTCTGAATTTGAATATACTTAAAAATTTGGAAATCTATGGTTTTTTTATAGCAAAAGAAAATCTACATTCTCATGAAATTTGTTTAATGACCTTTCATGACCTTCGAAGGCCTTTAATGAAAAGAAAGCATGTGGAATAACAACATAGAAATTATTGAAACTGAAGGTTTTAGTCAAATTGGTGTCCCCAATTATTGTATCTACTGGGGATATTTCCTTCAAATATTATTGCCCCCATTATTAGATATATAAAACTTATATCCTTTTTGTTTTACAGAAATTACACCTACCCCCAGAATTATCTGAGACAGCCAGTAGACCTCAAGAAGATCCAGTAGTGAAGAAAACGCCCATGGGATGTGGAACAAGTGGCAACAGTAAACTTGATTTTTGATGATAATACCTGTTACCAAAAGACATAATGAAGATTTGATCAATCCAAATAATGAGGATTTGCAACAGACGTGAGAAAGTTCAGTTAATTGTGAACTTTGAGTAAATCAGAATATGGAGAACATTGTTAAAGAATATAGATAATAGTGTTACACACAGCTCTATATAATATGAATGATAATGTGTTGGTAAGGTGAGCTACAAAGGTACATTATATGATTCGGAATGCCAACAGTGATGAAAATCATCTTTTTAAACCTGTTAACATCAGAAAATCCAGCAAGGTCTTCAGCTGAATTTGAACCCCTGCCTGTTGTCATCTATGGCAACACTGCCTGCACTATTTACAGCGCCCTAGACCACTCGGCCACCTAGTTAAAGAATATAAATGAGAAGTGTCAGTGTCAATCATCTGGTATGAGTGAATATGTGCTACATATTGAAACACCCATCAACCAAGATTGCTTCAGGTGTTTGACATGAAAGTAAAGGACACTGTGATACAAATGCTTGAGGCAAATGCTATTAATACTACACAAAACTTAAAACTGTGTCATAATGTTCACCACATTAAACTCAAAGTCGAAGATGGACAGTATTTCAAATGGCCTTATCTGAATTTTCCTGTTTTTAGCTCACCTTGCCTATAATGACATGTGACCTATTCCATTCACTTGTTCTAGTCCATCCATTGTAAACCCTTTCAACAGTTTTCTCTTCTGAAACTGTTGGTCCAGTTTAAATCCAGCCTTGCCTTAATAATTACTACAGTGTGTAGATTCAAAATTGTGTGTGATGAGTCAAAGGATAAAAACAATGTTTCCATTGCTAAATATAGAAATATGTAAATTGCTTTTTTTGGCAAATAACTAAAAATTGTTTAAGATGTAGAAAATATTAACAATTAAAAATGATCAGCATAACAAGATGAATCTATCCTGCAATTCTGAAGAAAATTAAACAAATTATTTGGAGTCATTGCCCTTCTTCCATACAATTTTCAAAAATATCAAATTTTTCATTTTGTATATTATAGATAATAAAAAATAAAAAAAGAAACCAAACTTGATGACAATGATTGTTGGTACCTCACTGAAAAAGAGCTATCAGCAAAACATAATTATGTTTTATATGGCATAATGAGAAATGCATTCAGAGATCTTATACAACATAGAGATCAAACTTAGTGACAATAGTTCTTGGATGGTCCTCTTGAAAGAATTGTGTTGATCGTCCAAGAAGGCATCCAGCTTGAATCATAATTAAAAATATCGGTTGTTGTACCCTGTTGTATTTTCTAAAGACCATAGTCCAAGTAAGCGATAAAGGCTCTGGAGAACCTCTTTTTAATTTTACTTGGTCTAAAATGCCAAGTGAGCTCTTGCAATTTCAGCGATGATTAAAACTTATGTATGAAGATTTCAGTAAATTTTTGCTTGAAGATTGACATTTTGACAACTTTTTTCTAGAAATAGGAAATACAGTAGAACTTCGATGGCTCGAACTGCAAAAGCTCGAACACCATGGATGTCTCGAACCCTTTTTCTGGTCCCTTTTGTTCAAGTTTCAACATAATTCGACCTCGATTTCTCGAAAACTCCTGTAACTCGAACTGTTTTCATTGGTCCCTTGGGTGTTCGAGCCATCGAAGTTTGACTGTACCTGAAGAGGAATGAGACAAGGAACTGAAGATAAACTCTATTTACATTTTATTTCCAAAAATTCTGATATTTTTTCACTGTACAGTAGTCACCCTCTTGAAAGACCACTCATTTGAGAGGCCACCCCTTTTATAAGACCACATTTCTCTTGCATTAACTCCTTTGTGAACAATTTTACCCCTTTTGGAAGACCATCCCTAAAACCCAACCAGAGGCCAGCATTTCTCTGTCAAAAATATCCATATTATGCCTCAATAAAGACCATGTTTTGTTTTTTAAACACTGATGAAAATTAAATGCCATTTTGTAATAAGTTACTGGAATAATTAAACATCAATTAAATTGACTTAATTAGCAGGTAACAAGCCCTACATGTTTATTTTAGGAGAAAAATTAATGATTTGATACATAATTACCTGTGATTATTATATAGATAGCGGTGATTTACCGAGTTTTCCAAATTAAATAAATCTCATATTTTCACTCAGTGAAATAAACAATTTATTTTCACTCTAGGAAAAGACATCACAATATTATTGTCACTTGGCACATTGATATTAAAAGATAATCCCTATAAAATTGCCTCTAAAATCTGTTTATAGATTTGAAAATCTATATAATAATAAGTATAACTAATCAACCGTGATGAATATCAATAATAATGTCACTCGTGTTGAACAACGCAATGGATTAAACTCGTTTTGGAACAAGTCCCAAAACTCGTTTAATCCTGCGTTGTTCAGCACTCGTGACATTATTATTACATGTATTGATATTCACCATGGTCGATTAGTTATACTATAATTATTTGAAATGTTATTTTTTAATAGGGAACTAATTAACTCTCACTTAATTATTTGATAAAAACAAGCTATAGAATGAAACTTAAGGCACATGCATGTGCAGGTCATTCTTAGTATTTTCATGATTTTAATAGGTTTCTGGTTAATGCATTTATTTCAATGAATGAACATCAAGATGAAGAACAACAATAGAAGCGTTGTTCCATTGCTGTGTTTTACCTTGTATTTGTAGAGATTTTGTCTCATTTGCATTTATTCCATATCCCTTCATTGTTAATGTGTTTTACATCATTGTTAGAGGTACAAAATATATGCTGTGTACAATTTGTAATTTTGTACAAGTTATAACATGTAAAAAAATTTTGTACAAGTTTTGACAAATTGTGGGTACCTTCATTTCATCAAGAATTCTGACAAATTAATTCTACGTTTCAAACAAATTTTATAGTATATTTAGCATGATCAGAACTTGGTAAAAGTAATTGAATAACTATGGTATAAAAATAAGTACATTTTAACATAAAACATGTGTTGCTAAAAAATGTTTTGTAAAATACATACACTGAAGTTTGTTAGCTAATTGCACTTTTATTACTTGGTGTTGGTTTTGAAATATTATGAAATGCATTAGTTTAAGACTTGAATTTCTAAGCACAAATGTCTTTTTTCCAATTCTGTCACAGAAAATTTGTTATCTTAAATAATGTCAAGTAAGTGTGGATGTAAGTGTAACTTGTACAATATTTCTGTACAAGTTATAACTTGTACAAAATTACAACTTGTACACAATATATATATAAAATAAATGTGTCAAATGTGAATGTAACATTGAATGTTTTCATAAATACGTTAAGTGAAAAATAATAGCAAATTTGTTATACAAAATATTTATTTTCAGCCATTTAGATTTTCAGACCTATTCTTTTTGAGAGACCAACCCTTTTTTAAGGCCAATTTTATGTTGCAAATGGGGTGGTCTCTCAAAAGGGGGACTACTGTATATTATTTTATCTTGTATACATCTTTCATTTACAAACACTTAATATCAATACCAACAATTGTTTTTTTTTATAATGTCACATACATGTTGCTTTATTTTTCACTTCAGTAGCATTTTACTTTGAAATTAACCTTATGATGCCTTTAAAATATAGAACTAGTCAATCTATTAGAATCAATTGAGAACCTGTTAAGTGTTGTTGTCTTTTAACAATCAAATATTATTTGTCATTATAATGCGTTTTGCTACTGCGAAAATGCCTATTCTACAAGTGGCGTGTATCAGATGTGGATTCTTAAAAATTCCAAAGATCTGCTTGAACAGCTCTCCTTAAACAGTCTTGCATACTGCAATAGCATTTAAATGTTTGACTTTTCTGCCCTTTATTCAACCCTTCCACATAATAAACTGAAAACAGTTATTTCCGATCTGATATATCAATGTTCTGTACCAAAAACAGAGAACGCAGGTACTCCTTTTTGGTAATAGGAAAAGATAATTCTTATATAATTCTTATATAATTTGCATTTTAGTAAATAGGCTGACATGATTGGTTGAATTTACTTCCAGTAGCAATTTCTGAAGTCGTTTATTTTTCGATAAACGACGTTGACTGAACTACATTTAAGTTCACTTTTCTAGATTAATACGCCAAGACAATCACCTAGAGCAAACATTGGCATAATAAAACAAAGAATTTAATTACTTATCAAATTAAAAAGAATTATGAGGATTAAACACTGTTTGAAAGGCATTTATGGGAGTATAAACGGGACCAAGTCACTCACAAACATATCATGACAGTCCTTCAGACTTTTATTCGTTTGTGAGTGAATTGGTCCCGTTTATACTCAAATAATTCCTTTAAAACGGTGTTAAATCCTATAATAAAACATATTTTGTTAAGAACATAGCGAGTCAAATAAGAAGTACAGTGAAAATGACACGATAAAGATGCTTGAATTTTTGATTGACAACATTTTTGTTGAATATGGAGGCTGCGTTTTTCAATGGACAATAGAGATTCCTATAGGACCAAATTGTGCACCACTTTTAGCTGACCTTTTCTTTTTTTGTATGAGGCTCAGTTTTTATTACAGAAACAAAAACAAGTAGCCAAGACCTTTCATTTCAGCTTCAGATATATTGACGATGTTATTTCTCTTAATAACCCAAGATTTAAAGAATATTTACATCGCATCTAACCCAGTTGAAATTAAAGAGACAACCGATACGCCCAATGCTGCTTCATACCTTGACCTTTTGTTATACATTGATGAACATGGACGTCTGAAATTTAGGTTATATGACAAACGTGATGATTCTGACTCCCCAATTGTGAACTTTCCCTTTTTCAGCAGCAATATACCTACCTCTCCAGCATATGGAGTGTATATTTCACAATTAATTCTTTACTGTAGAGCTTGTAGTTCAAACAGTGACTTTGTGGAAGGAGTAAAAGCACTGACTGTCACAAAAACTGCTGAGTCAAGGGTATGTTCCGCCATTGTTACTTTTGTCCCTTCAGAAATTCTATGGCCGTAACCATGACATCATAGATATGAAATGTCAGTGTCACAAATAGCTAGGTTCATGTCTTCCTGGATTTGACATTACCGGTTTTGACTTTACCTTGGATTGACCCACTGACAGTGTGACGGGTGCTATATACAGAGCAGGACATGCCTACCCTTCCGAAGCACCTGATGTCAGTCACTCTGTTTTTTTAGAGTTCACACTATTAGTGCTTTAGTTATTTATACCCCGCCACATGTAGTGGTGAGGTATTATGTGATACCCTCAGTTGTGTCCGTCCGTCTGTCCGTCCCCGAAGGTTTCCAACTGATAACTTGTGAACGAAATAATGTAAGGTCTTCAATTCGTAAAAGGCATGTAACTTGTTTACCACAAAACTCAGGCCAAGTTCGATTTCGGGTTCAGAGGTCCAAAGGGTTCTGGAGTTATGTCCCTTGAAACTTTGAAATTTTGTGAATTATAGGGTTTCCGACTCGTAACTTGTGAACCAAATAATATATTGTCTTCAAACTTTGTATGTAACTTATTTACCACAAAACTCAGGCAAAGTTTGATTTCGAGTTCAGAGGCCCAAGGGGTTCTAAAGTTATGCCCCTTGAAGCTTTGAAATTTGTTGATTTTTTAGGGTTTCCGACATAACTTGTGAAGAAACAATATATTGTCGTCAAACTTGGAATGTAACTTGTTTACCAAAAACTCAGACCAAGTTCGATTTTTGGTTCAGAGGTTCAAGGGTTTCTGGAGTTATGCCCCTTGAAACTTTGAAAGTTTGCAAATTTTAGGTTTCAGACTAATAACTTGTGAATGAAATAACATACTGTCTTCTAATATGGTATTTAAGTTGTTTACTATAAAACAGGCCAAGTATATTTTTGGCTTCAGAAGTATACAGGGATCCGGTGTTATGCCTCTTTTAACTTTGAAATTTTGTAAAAAGTAGCGGGGTATCATGTAATGAACCATTACTATTTTTTTGTTTTGTATTTGCAGTGTTTGTGTGTTTTGTGGGCATGTAGTTTCTTTGGTCTTACGTCTTCTGGTGTTCTTGCTTTTGCCTTGTCTCTGGACTTTGATTTATGTAATTTTGTGCTTTGTTCCTTCGGTATTCTACTGCCTTTGTTTTGCATATCTAAGGTATCTCTAATGTATCATTTGGTATTGGTTAACCAACATTCTTGGTTTTAATGCCACTGCAAAATTTTTGGATGATGTATAATATTGGTATCATATTTGCTTAGTCACCAGAAAAAGAGTCGAAAAAATTGATAAATTGGTTGTTTTCACATATTTGACTAAGAATCTTTATTATTCGTCAGGTTTTGAAAGGAATTATTTCATTTTTTTATTTGGAAAATTCCCAAATATTTAATATGCCAATAGATTTTTTTATTTGGAAAATTCCCAAATATTTAATATGCCAATAGATTTTATATCTCATTTACCATTTATAAGGTTAGTGGGCCCAAGAATTTTAATTTTGTTATTTTTAATCCAATTTCAAAGCTTTTTTCAGTGAAAAATTATTAAGGTGCTCGATTTATATACCCTAGCTTTTAGTGTGGTAAACTTACTGTGATCTGGGTTTCATTCAATGGTTCTTTTTAATTTTTGTCCGTTGGTCTGAAATACTTTAGTTCTCAGAGCATAACTATAGAACACCTTAATGAAATGAATGATACTTGTACAGATCAAACATTAGAAATTTTGGCTCGGTAGGTTGAAGATCAGATCACACATAAATACAATATATAAAGACTTGGGCCACATAGATGAGGCTTTTCAAAAGATAGGTTAAAGGTCAAGGTGACATATACTTACAGAAATTCAAAATTTGGGACTTAATTGGTTTATAGAACCTAACTTTGGAATGCCCCCATGGATTTTAATGAAACTTACATTGATGAAAGCTTCAGGGGTAAGCAATATACCTATTGTTTTAGGGTCAATATGTCAATGGACAAGGTCCCAAAAAAATTGGGTCAAAATTTGTTTTAGGAGCATCTTAACTTCAGAATGCCTATATGGATTGAAAAGAAACTTGCATAAACGAAACATACATATACAAAAATGGCATTTTGATTTTGGTGTCAATAGATACAAGGTACTTGCAGAGGTCAGTAGCATCACAAATACTTCCAGAAATTAAAAATTTGTTCTGAAAACTGGTTTCTGGAGCATCAGTTTAGAATTCCTTTCTGAATCTGAAAAAACACAAAAAACAGAGGAAGCAATAGAGGTATGGAAGACACTTGTTGATATTAGGTTCAGCATGCCAAGGTACAAATACTTAAAGAAATTAAAAATTTGTTTAAAAAAATGTTTTTTGGAGCATAACTTGGTAGTGTCTATGGATTTGAACAAACTAATGAAGATGAAAGCCTCCGAGTTAAAGGAGTTGTAGACTGATTTCAATGTCGGTAGGTCAATGGTCAACGTAACATTAAGAGCTGAAAAAAATTTTTTTTCTAGCATTTGAAATATAATGACATGGATGAAAGCTTCACTGCTATTAGAAAGCTATCCTTACAGAAAATAAAAATTTGGGTAAAAATGGATTTCCAGAGCAAAACTATAGAATGTTTTTATAGATTTGAATAAAATTTGCAAAGATGAAAGCATTAGATTTTTTATTCAGTAGGTCAAAGGTCAAGGTCCCAAATTCTTACAGAAAACTAAAAATTTTGTCCAAAAAAATGGTGTCTGGAGAATGACTTCAGAATGCCTTTGTTGAAGCTAAGGAAGATGAAAGCTTCAGAGATAAGGATGACACCTGTTGAATTTTGGTGTCTGTTATTAGGTCAAAGACACTTAAAAAATGAAAATTTGGGCAGAAAGTTGGTTTCTCGGAGCATAACTTAAGAATGCTTTAGATGAAAGCTTTACATCTCAGCTTGTTGCCAGACAGTAGGTCAAAGACACTTTTAAGAACTTGAAAATTTAATTATCCCCTCGCCCAACGGAGTTGGGGAGGGGATATAGCATCTCGCCCGTCCATCCGTCCGAGTGTCCGTCCGTTCGTCCCACCTCAGGTTAAAGTTTGCGTTAAGATTCATATCGGAGAAACTACATGTGGCACATCAATCATCTTTGGTCAATGGATGCATCTTGGAGAGTAAAGCTACTTCAGATGATAATTTGGTCACTCTGACCTACATTTCTCGCTTCAATGACTCGGGTTAAAGTTTGTTTTAAGGTTCATATCTGAGAAACTACATGTGGCACATCAATCATCTTTGGTCAGTGGATGCATCTTGGAGAGTGATGCTGCTTCTGATGATAATTTTGTCACTCTGACCTACATTTTACGCTTCAATGACTCAGGTTATAGTTGGTGTTAAGGTTCATATCTGAGAAACTACATGTGGCACATCAATCATCTTTGGTCAGCGGATGCATCTTGGAGAGTGGTGCTGCTTCTGATGATAATTGGGTCACTCTGACCTACATTTTACGCTTCAATGGCTCAGTTTAAAGTTTGCGTTAAGGTTCATATCTAAGATACTATGTGTGCCACATCAATCATCTTTGGTCAGTTGATGCGTCTTGGAGAGTGATGCTGCTTCAGAAGATAAAAAGGTCATTCTGACCTACATGTTATGCTTCAATGACTCAGGATAAAGTTTATGTTAATGTTCATATCTGAGGTACTACATGTTGCACATCAATCATCTATGGTCAGTGGATGAGTGATGCTGTTTCAGATGATAATTGGGTCACCCTGACCTACATTTATGCTTCAATGACTCAGGTTAAAGTTTGCGTTAATGTTCATGTATGAGATGCCCTATGTGTCACATCAATCATCTGTGGTCAGTGGATGCATCTTCCGAGAGTCTTGCAACCTCAGATGATAATTGGATCACTTTGACCTACATTTTACACTTGACTGACTTTGGTTAAAGTTTCCATTAATGTTTATATCTGATCTACTACAAGTTGCACATCAATGATCTTACTGTTCAGTGGATGTACCTTCGACATTCATACATCTTTAGATTATGTTAGTGTTATTATTTCTTGACAGCGGGCCAGGGGATTAGCTGTCGTTTGCGACTGCTCCCATTTCTAGTTTTTCGATAGATGACGTTGACCGAACTACATTTAAGTTCACCTTTCTAAATTCATACGCCAATCAATTAGAGCAAACACGTGTGATTGGCATATTAAAAAAAGAATTTTAATTACTTATCATGAAATTAAAAGAATTATTAAGGATTAATCACCGTTTGAAAGGAATTTATTGGAGTATAAACGGGACCCAGTCACTCAGACTTTTATTCGTTTGTGAGTGAATTGGTCCCGTTTATACTCCAATAAATTCCTTTAAGACGGTGTTTAATCCTATAATAAAACATATTTTGTGAAGAACCATACCGAATCAAATAAGAAGTTCATTGAAAATGACACGATAAAGATGCTTGAATTTTTGATCGACAACATTTTTGTTGAATGTGGAGGCTACGTTTTTCATCAGACAATAGAGATTCTTGAAGGAACAAATTGTGCGCCACTTTTAGCTGACCTTCTCTTTTTAGCTCGCCGGGGCGAATGTCCGAAGAGCTATTGTCATACCCCCGGCGTCGTCGGCGTCGTCAACGAAAACTTTAACCTTCCTTGTGATACGGAGACCTTAAGAGGTAGGATGTTGATATTTAATATGTGGCTTCCTCGTGATGAGAGCTTTCTTGTGGTACCATATTTGTAGACATTTGACCTTGGCAATTTATAAAAAAAACTTTAACCTTGCATCTAGAAGGTAGGCTTTGAGTGGTAGGGTGTTCATATTTGGTATGTTACTCCCTTATGATGAGAGCTTTCTAGTGGTAACATATTTGTAGACATTTCGACCTTGACCTTTCCCTGAGGGCAATTTATGAAAAAACTTTAACCTTGCCTCGAGCAGGTAGGGTTTTAGTGGTAGAGTGTTCTTATTTGGTATGTGACTTCCTTATGATGAGAGCTTTCTAATGGTACCATATTTGTAGACATTTTGATCTTGACCTTTCTCTGAGGGCAATTTTTTGAAAAACTTTAATCTTGCCTCCAGAAGACAGGCTTTTAGTGGTAAGGTGTTCATATTTGGTATCTGAATTCCTTATGATGAGAGCTTTCTAACTACCATATTTGTAGACATTTTGACCGTGACCTTTCCCTAAGGGCAATTTTTGAAAAACTTTATCCTTGCCTCTAGAAGGTATGCTTTTAGTGGTAAATAATAACTAAATACCGAAGTTACTGTGAATTTGATTTAGGCCATGGGCTGAAATCACTTTCCGTGCATCCCCCACTTCCCATCTAGACCGATTTTTTTCAGTCCTCCTATATCCCCTCTTCAAAATAAGACATGCTAACACGAACATAACCTGCACGCATAGACAGGATAGGGCCACTTTTATAGTACACCACGAAAAACTCTTGTATTTTCGTTTTAACCTAAGTTTCATCTTTTAAGCTCCATAATTATTTAATGATAAGTAATATGTACTGAAATTTGGTACCAAATTAAAGATAATTTAATATCCTTTACAATGAATTCAAGTTTGGGCACTTTTCGCCATTTTTATGACTTGGGGATACAAAAATGTACCCCCCCCCTTGCAGAAAAATAGCGAAAATGACAATTTTAGGCTGCCAATTCCTTTCAGATAAACAACACTCGCCATTTGATCTAGTTTTTATGCCTAACTTATTAGTTGTGATACAATGTTGGAAATTAAAACCATTAAAATCCATAAATTTTTTATTTTCTGTATAAAATTTTTGAAAAAAATGGGAATTTTCGAAATTTTAGATTTTTTTTCACAATTTCGACTTTCTGACTTTATGGTCGTAAAAATCTGAATATATATTTAATAATTGCCGATGTAATAATGATTTATGATATGTTAGCAACAAATCGTGTGCAAACATTTTAGTTTCAGACGTATTGTAGGTTCAGAAATGTCAAAATCAGCACCCCTCCCCCTAAAAATTAAGGGAAAATATGAAATATTCAGGCTCTAAATGATTAAAGAATAATGTTTTATTGGAGTTCTAGTGTTTATTTCACTAAAACTGACATGCAGAAGATCATTTAAGTAGATTTAAACTTTTTACGGGGTCTCTTTTTGACTCTTTTGCTCGAAATTGAATGCAAAATGGGAATTTTCCGTTTTTCAGAATTTCTGCTGTTTTGACTTTGAGATGCAAATACTTCATGAAATTGATATTAAACTTGAAAATGTTGATTAGATATCCTTTCATTATATCTAAGCCACAAGAAAATATGTTTTTAAACATTTTAGAATAACTACAGTCTCATAAATTACAAACATATAGCCCCTTACCACAATTATTCAACACAATTTATTTCATTTTATTCAGCTTGAAAAGCTTAAACATTGTATAAAGGTCCAATAACATATGATTTCAAACCTCAAAATACACAGAGACTCCAATATATCACAAAAAGATCATGTGTGTGGTGTATGGGCAGTTATAAATTTTGTAAAATTCCGAAATGCTGAAAAATCCCATTTTTCACAAAAATCGTCCAAAATATACAATTTTACCCATATTTTTGGCGTTAAAATTGCATATTGCGATATATAAAATGCATTTTTTTTTAAAGAAAGTAAAATATCAGTATGTTTTGTTGATATTAATGTATAGACATACATATTCTGGGGATTTTTAAGCGCCATTTTCTTGGGGTAGGGGTAATTTTTCGGTATTTAGAGTCACATTGAACACTCCTTGTTTTTCTAAACATTGTTTTTAGATAACTTATATATTGGTTAGAACAATGAATTGGCATATCTGCATATAAATCCTCCAGATTTACAACATATAACTATTTAAAAGTGAATTTTGGACAAATTTGAAATGCTGAAAATTCCCATTTTTCATCAATTCTGTACAAAATATTGAGTTTAAGCTGACAAGTGGGACTTAAAATGACAAATCTTGATAGAAATTATGCAACAATGTCATATGCAATGCAGATTTTGTGTGTTTTGGTTATTTTGATGTGAATATAGTAAAAAAATGACTATTATAGGGAAAATTTGTTGGGGTAGGGATAATTTTTGGGGGAATTTAGAGTCACATTAAACAGTCCTTGTTTTTCTAAACAGTGTTTTCAGACAACTTATGTATTGCTTAGAACAATTAAATGGCATATTTGCAGATGAATCCTCCAGATTTGACATATATTACGATTTAGCAATGCACTTTGGAGAAAACTGAAATGTTGAAAATTCCCATTTTCCATCAGTTTGTGCCAAATATTTAGTTTTGTGCCAAATGTTTAGTTTAAGTCAACAAATGGCTGTTAAAATACCAGATCATGATGTAATTCNCAGCAGCACTAGAACCCAAACAAAGGAAATCCATAATTTCAAAAATGTTTAAAATGCATAAAAACAAACGAAATCCGAATAATCATTTATATCAAATATATATTTTAGGACAAAACTACGGTGGTGGGAGTTAATCCTTTGATTTTAGAATTTACATATATTTAAATAATATTAATTGAACAAAGTGTACACATGAGATATTATCTCATGTACAAGTACACCATATCTAAGAAAAATAAAGAAAAAAAAAAGGGAAGAGCATACATCTCTACCACGGGGAATTGTTTTACCAACTCCACACTGCAATAAAAGACAAACTCCTGTATTAAATATTTTATGAAAGGATATGGAGTAAATGAACACGAGACCATAACACATATGTTAACTCCAACTGCAATAATTTTAATGAGCTGTATGGCCATTTCGGAAATTTATTCCTCATCAGCAGCACTATAAGTCAACAAATGGCTGTTAAAATACGAAATCATGGTATGATTTATGAAACATTGTCATATACAACACACATTTTGTGTGTTCTTGTTATTTTTATGCGAACATAGACATAAAATTGACAATTTTACAGTAAATTTGTTGG
>MJUU01061523.1:87145-157388 GCA_002080025.1 Modiolus philippinarum | reverse complement strand
AAATTAGGTCACTTTGACCTATATTTTCCGCTTGAGTGACTTACATTCAAGTTTATGTCCGAGTTGATATCTCAGTCACTGTACTTGGTAGGATCATCTAACCTTGCATGTGCATGCATCTCTGATAGTAGGTCAGCATCCAGACAAAATTAGGTCAGTTTGACCTATATTTTCCGCTTGAGTGACTTACATTCAAGTTTACGTCAGAGTTGCTATCTCGATCACTGTACATGGTATGATCATCTAATCTTGCATGTGCATGTATCTCTGATGGTAGGTCAGCATCCAGGTAAAATTGGGTCACTTTGACCTCCATTTTCCGCTTGAGTGACTTACATTCAAGTTCATGTCAGGGATCAGATCTCATGTACTCTACATGGTAGGATCATCTTGCATGTGCATGTGCATGCATCTGTGATGGAAGCTCAGCATCTAGACAAAATTAGGTCACTTAAACCTACATTTTACTCATGAATGACTTACATTAATGTATACATCCAAGTTCATGGCTCAGTAACTGTACATTGTTGGTTCAGGTAATCTTGCTAATGCATGCAATTTTGATAGTATGTCGGCATCCAGGCAAAATTTGGTTGCTGCGACAAAGTGCCACAACGAGGCGAACTTTGTAATCGTTGATTACCTATGTTTTGTAAGTCGAATATTGACGGTGTTGCTATATAGAATTGATATTAACATACAGCCCATAAATATTCACACTATTTACGTCCCTTTCTCTTGGAATAAATCCAGTAATACTGTCGCGTAGAACTCTGTCAAAGATGAAAATAACATTGGTTTACCTGTGTCATGTGTATTTTTAGCAATGGAAACGACATGCATACGAAATCACACATTCCGATTATTTTCACTTATAGTATTAAGGAATAACTTAATATATAGATTGTACCTTCTGTTCGTGTTTGTCGAATCAGTTCTCAAATCGGCAAATGTATTTGTTGACCTCGATTGGCTATTTAGCACATGAGTTGAACTGGACACCCATACGAAAATCTCAGGAGTCGGAAATTTTATCAATATATCACCACAAGTTCAAATACGAAGCCCAAACAATGAAGTTGAACTTGTGGTGATATACTGATAAAATTCCCGACTTCTGTGCGAAAATCACCCATTTCGATAATATTCACGTAATTATGGAATTGCCTTGATCTTTTATTAACTTTTGATAAATTGTACTTTCTATTCTCCTCGATCAAATAAGTTCTCTAAGGCCAATAAAGCATATTAATTCGTTATTCTTTATGCGGCAGTTCTTTGGATGACTACGAAGTTTTGCCATGTGTAGATTTTGAGGGCTTTCGAGTTTCAGCTCAATCACGAGCTTTGATTATCGTCTATGATAAACAAATACAATCAGGTAAACTTGTTAGTAAACACTGACAACCTCTTTAAAGCAAATCTGTTCAATCAGAATCCCGGTTGACTAAAATTATCTACTCTTTAAATTAGGAACCCTTCAAAATCTAGCCAAAAACTTGTACCTCAAAATGGACGCGGCGGTTTGGACATGTCCTTAAAATGTTACTGTAACCTTAAAAATAGTTGAATACCAGGATTATAATAAAAAAGATAAGATAATCTCATTATTATTAAAGATGCTGAAATCGAAAATAAAATTTCAAAATAGGAGTTCAAGTCGTTGTTATGTCTACCCGGAAGGCATCTATCTAAAATATGCCATTACTTTTATTCAATTCGATATAGTCCATGGGCTGGAATAACCCCCCGTGCACCCCCACTTCCGAACCCTACTCATTTTTTAAAGTCCGCATACATCCCCTCTTCAAAATAAAATATGTTAACACGAGTATTACCTGCACGTACTTGTGGAATTTGGCCCATTCATAGACCCACCTACCGAAATTTTGGAAAATTTCGTTTTTCGTTCAAGTTTTTCTTTCAGTTGCTTCAAAATGTTGACCAAATGCCTTCCAGTTATAAAAACGAGGTATCAAATGATTCGTTATTGTATAAGCTTTACAAAGAACACAAGTTTTTATAATTTCTATGCCCAATACGTTCAATAGCGCAATTAAACGTACCCCTACCCCAATGAAATATTGACGAAAAAACTGATATTTTCATTGAAATTGCGTAAGTTTGATGATCTAGAGAACCCGAAGTTCATCGCCATTCCCGACTCTGAAAATGTTTTTTAGCTTTTCAATCTATTTTCTTCAATATAAAGCATGTTAAGACAATGTTTACATATTTCAAATGACTAAAATTTTATTTTCCAATATACCAATTACATGGTCCTTTGAATAATTTCGTTTTTGTATAAGTTTTGTCTTTCTTTTGTCTAATATTCTTTTTTAGTAAACAAATATCATTTAAAATAGGTATCAAATGAAAACTTATTATATTTGCTTTACAACCATTACAAACAATTGCTGCTTTTAGGTAATATACACATCATACATCAATAATACTTACCCCTACCCCAACAAATTTACTGCAAAATTGTCAATTTTTTGTCTATTTTCGCATAAAAATAACTAGATCACACAAAAGTGTGTTGTGTATGACAATTTTGAATGAATAACATTCTGATTTGGCATTTTAACAGCCATTTGTTAACTTAAACTCAATATATTGCCCGAAATTGATGAAAAATGGGAATTTTTAACATTTTAGAATTGTCCAAAGTTCACTGTTAAATCTCTATTTATGAAGTATCTGGAGAATATCTCTGCAAATATGCCAATTAATTGTACCAAGCGACACATTAGTTATCTTAAAACATTGTTAAGAAAAACAATGAATGCTTAATGTGACTCTGAATATCGAAAATCTTACCCCTACCCAAACAAATTTTCCCTAAAATTGGCAATTTTTTTGTCCATGTTCGCATGAAAATAACCAGAACACGTAAAATTTGTGTTGTATATGACAATGTTGCATGAATTACATCATGATTTGGTATTTAAACAGCCATTGGTGGACAAAAACTCAATATTTCTCCCAATTTTCATGAAAAATGGGAATTTTAACATTTCAGATTTGTCCATAGTTCACTCTTAAATCGCAATATACGTCAAAACTATAGAATATATCTGCAGATATGCCAATATTGTACCAAGCGACACATTAGTTATCTTAAAACATTGTTTAGAAAAACAATGAGTGCTTAATGTGACTCTGAATATCGAAAACCTTAGCCCCACCCCAACACATTCTCCCTGAAATTGTCAATTTTTGGTCTACATGTGTATGTTCGCATAAAAATGGCCAGAACACGGAAAACGTGTGTTGTATATGACAATGTTGCATGAATTACATCATGATTTGGTATTTTAACAGCCATTGGTCGACAAAACTCAATATTTCTCCAAAAATTGATGAAAAATGGGAATTTTCAACTTTTCAGATTTATCCATAGTTCACTGTTACATCGCAATATTTATCAAATCTATAGAATATATCTGCAGATATGCCAATTAATTGTTATAAGCGATACACTAGTTGTCTTAAAACATTGTTAAGAAAAAGAAGGAATGTTTAATGTGACTCTAAATACCAAAATCTTACCCATACCCCAACAAATTTTCCTGAAAAAGGGCGATTTTTTGTCTATGTTGGGATCAAAGGAACCAGCACACACAAAATCTGCGTTGCATATAGCAAGGTTGTATGAATTCTATCATGATTTGGTATTTGAAATCCCACTTGTCTGCTTAAAGTCAATATTTTATCCAAAATTGATGAAAAATTTGAACTTTTATCATCTCAGATTTGTCCATAATTAATTATTATTAGCTTTATTAAAGTTCAGTTGTGGTGGGTAGATGATGTTGACATTATCTAAAAACTTCGGATTCTCAATCCCTTTTCAATCGTTATAAGTGGCATATCTGGAGGATTTATCTGCAGATATGCCAATTTATTGTTTTAACCGATACATAAGATATCTTAAAAACACTGAGAAACAAAGAGTGTTCAATGTGACTCCAAATATCGAAAATCATACCCTACCCCAACAAAATTAAACTTAAAAGTCCCCAAAATATGTCTGTCTTTACATATTTATGAACATAGCATACTAATGTTTTACTTTCTTTGCAAAAGATGCATTTGATATATCGTAATATGTAATTTTAACACCAAAATATGGGTAAAATTGAATATTTTGGGTGATTTTCATGAAAAATGGGAATTTCCAGCATTTCGGAATTTTACAAAATTTAAAGTTGAATTGTTGTATAACTGCCCATAAACCACGCATATGATCTTATTTGTGATATATGGGAGTCTCTGTGTATTTTGGTGTTTGGAATGATATGTTATTGGACATTTATACTTCAATGTTTAAGCTTTTCAAGCTGAATAAAATGAAATAAATTGTGTTGAATATGTATGGTAAGGGGTAATATGTTTGTAATTTATGAGACTGTAGTTAGTCTAAAATGTTAAAAAGCATATTTTCTAATGGCTTAGATATAATGAAAAGATATTTAATCAACATTTTCAAGTAATATATCAATTTAATTAAGTATTTGCATCTTAAAGTCAAAACAGCAGAAATTATGAATTCCCATTTTGCATACAATTTCTAGCAGATGAGTCAAATAGAGACCTCTTAAAAAGTTTAAATCTACTTAAATTATCTTTGGTGAAATACACAGCAGAATTCCAATACAACATTATTTTATAGAGCTCAGATGCTTACAAATAGACTACTTAAGCAAGGGTACGTTACCAAAAACTTAAAGTCATCACGACAGAAGTTTTACGGTGGACATCACGATCTTGTGGATCGCTATGGGATATATGTTTCCCAGATGACAACAGATCTTTCCCCCTACAACTAAAGTTTGTTTTTCCTTTATTGGATTTGACTTTACTACCGGAGTTGACATGTTCAACACGGCGGGTGTCTTATAAGAAGCAGGAGATGCTTACTCTACCGGTACACCTGATCTCACCCATGGTTTTTATTAGATCCGTGTTGTTCATCTGTATGTGTGTCTTCATTTTTCTTTTTTGCCCCGTACTCAAGTGGTGTCCTTGTTTCTTAGTGTGTCCGATGTTGCCATTGTCCATGGATTGTTCGTTCTTTTGATTGACGGTTTGGTTCTCACTTACTTTTTTATAATTTAGAGCCTGAATATTTCATATTTTCCCTGAATTTTTAGGGGGACGGGTGCTAATTTGACATTTCTGAACCTACAATACGTCTGAAACTAAAATGTGTCCACTCGATTTGTTGCTTACATATCATAAATCATTATTACATCGGCAATTATAAAATATATATTCAGATTTTTACGACCATAAAGAAAGAAAGTCGAAATTGGAAAAAAATCTAAAATTCCGAAAATTCCCATTTAAAAAAAAATTAAACCAAAAATCAAAATTTTATGAAATTTAATGGTTTTATTTTCCAACATTGTATCGTAACTGATAAGTTAGGCATAAAAACTAGATCAAAGGACGAGGGTTGTTTATCTGAAAGGAATGGACAGCCTAAAATCGTCATTTTTGCAATTTTTTTTTGCAGGGGAGGGGTACATTCGTTGTATCCCCAAATCACATAAATGGCGTAAAGTGCCCTGCAAATGATATTAAATTAGCTTTAATTTGGTACTAAATTTCAGTACATATTACTTATTATTAAACAATTATGGAGCTTAAATTAGGTTATACGAAAATATAAGAATATTTGGTGGTGTACTATAAAAGTGGCCCTATACTGCCCATGCGTGCAGGTTATGTTCGTGTTAACATGTTTTATTTTGAAGAGGGGATAAAGGTGCACTGAAAAAAATCGGTCTAGATGGGAAGTGGGGGGGGGAGCTGTTTGCACGGAAAGTGATTTCAGCCCATGGCCTACATAGGTTCCTGTTAGCCTTTTGTTTTTTTTCTCTCAATTAGATGGGATTGTATTAATTACAAATTGATCACTCGCCCATATGGTGAGGACTATCTTTTTTATTTAGGGAAAATACAAAGATATATGGAGAGCAGGTAACGGAAATTTATTTAACTCCAATATGTCAGGGCATATTCAGGATGTATTGTTAGAGGGGTGCAATTGAAAAAATGTCAAATTTTTAGACAAATTTTACCCTATTTTCTTTAGTGTAGGGGAGGTGAACGCCCCTCATGCTACCTCTTAATCCGGCCCCTCCAACGAAAACTGTTGAGGCAAAAGAAAAATAAAAAATCGGGTTTTTATTCCCATTATTTAGAAAAAACTCCTTTAATTGTTGATTTCTGTGCAGAATAAAGATTTTCCATATTACGTTTCAAGTTCACAATTTATGTTTTAAATGTTAATTAGCATCTTTAATTAAAACGTTTTTCCTAGTTACAATAATATGGAACTTGTATTGAAGCAGTTTTATTGATTAAATTTTATGCTTGGCTAAGTTAGACTTCGGTGAATTCGATTTTACAATTGTTTAGATTCCCGCCAAAATATTTCCAACTTTAAAATTAAATATAAAATCGCAGCATTTCTGTGCGAACTTTTCAATAGACACTAAGGAAAGCACATTCTTTTTACTATACCCATGATTTTTTTCATTGAAAAATAAAAAATATACCAAAAATCGGTACAGTTTAGAAAGTAACCACTGTTTTGACCGATTTTTGATAATTTTGTAAAAACGATAGCTTTTTATCTCCAGTTTTCTGTGGGAATCATATGAAAAACATCATATTAATATCAATATGTGACAGAAACAACCAAATCAGATCTCTTATTAACTTTAGAAGCGGTGCGAAACCTTAAAAAAATACTGTATCACCTTTTTACCTCGTTATCGGTAGAGTTCCAATTCTTTTGTTTGATTTCAACCGGGTTTCTGGCTGTGTTACAGTAGCTCTACCTAGGTAGAACTTGTTTATTTTTATGACTGACGCAATGCTTTGCCAATCCCTTTTATAGTGACCGATGGCCTTTGAACTTAGTATTTTTGGATGTAACACACATCATCTAAGTTCATTTCAGAAGATCTTAAGTTTCTGCGTCTTACCATTTTCGGGAAAAATATACCCCAAAAAGTGACAAAACTTTTAGGAGGCATAACTCCTGAAAGGATCATCGCAGAGTTTGCAACAAATGTGACGAAATTTCGACATAACCTATTAAACATTTTTGCCATTACACTTATTCAGCTTATTCTTATGGTTTCTAAGTTTATCCGATAACAATGTTTTTCAGACTTTGGTCGAAAATTCGTGAACGAAAAAAAATTTTAGGTCGATGCCTAATCTTTCATAACTAGACATGGTCCAGACTATTATGTAAAAATTTCAAAAGGATTTGTCCAGTCAATTTTCCGGGAATGAGGCAGAAAAGAAGAAGAAGAATAATCAAACGAAGTACAGAGAGGTCTTTCCCTTGGAAATGGGAAAGCCCCTAAAAAAAAAAACAAAAAAAACCCAAAAAAAAAACCAAAAAAACAAAAAATTGTCTGACACAATAATTTAATAAACCGTGATTCATTCATCCACGTTGCAACACGCCCAACATCTAATATCTTTAAATTTAAAAGTCCAAGTAGACACTTCAAAACTTGATCATGGTTTACAAGATGATTGGAATCTGACTTGCATACATTAAGAAGTTGGGAATTAACAAATGAGCCACTTACCAGTGCAATAAGGAAATCAGTATTAAAAGTATAAAGCGCACAGCTACTGTGAGCTAGACATCCTGAAATATAGTGAGAATCTATCTCACAGTTTTGAAGGAGGCTCTGATTAAAAAATCTATGGAAGATGACGAAGCAGGGACTACGCATTGTAACAACACAAGACAACATATAGTAATCCATGTGTCAATATGCTTGTTTAGATATAAAGGAGGGATAATTAAGGAAAAGGTTTTTTTTTTGTTTTCTGGAAATCCAAATGACAGATTTTTCATATTCTCTCAGTAGTTCATTTTCAAAATTCTTTCTTGGAGAAAAAAGAGAAACGGTTTCAGCACATTTGCTTTTAATTTCGCAATGTTAGTTTCAAATTTAAAAAATTCCAATAATAAAGAAATGAATTTTCCCATGTGCGGGAACTTGTTTTCCGTTATCAGATCACCAACACGATAAAATAAATACATTTAAACCATATGTTGTATGTCAGATAAGAAAATAAAATTGAATTGAAACGTTCCGGTTAATTTTGTACATGGTCGCAACAGAGAATTTTCGGTATTTGGTCGTATTTCATTCGATCCGTTCTAGCTTGTTATGCAACTTAATCATGTTTTTTCAACTGTTCTTTGCTCTCCGTCATTCACCTGGAAATATTCTATGATCTTTCTGATTATTATATGTATCGATTGGCTGGAGTCACTACAAATGAAAAGGCACTATTTTTTATAGTACTATTTTCGAGGTCTGTCAAACATTGGCGTATTGAAATAGTGTAGTGCGCCCTGACAATATTATGGCTTTGACATTTAACACAATCTGGGCACACAGAAGCTATAGTTAGTCGTCATATAAGCGGGAGGTTGATGCATCAATACACCTGGTTTAACCCACCATTTTATTTATAAAATGCCCGTTCCAAGTCGGGAATTTGACGGCTTGCCAAAAATGTACTGTGTCGGATTGTGTTCCCCTGATTCAGTCGAATGTTATACGGATTTTCCTTACTGGTTTCTTCCTTTGATCGATTCTGACTTTTGTTGTCACTTTTATTTATTAGTTTTCATCATTATGTCTATGAGTATTTTATTTACCTTATTATCTACCCTCTTTTAAACAAATTTATTAGAAACACCCTACAATGACCTAGGCCCTATATGAAATGACCTCTAATTTGAAAAAAAATATAAGAAAGTCTTCAAGATTTATCTTGTTTCTTTGTTGTTTTTGCGAATTTTACTGAACCCAAATATTTGCATCAGTACAAAAAGATCTTAGTTTTCAAAACATATTCTTTTAGTTCGACAGGCGAGCCCAGTGGCGGTTCCAGACTTTCTGCTAAGGGGGGCCTGACCCATAATTTTTCAAAAAGGGGGCCCGGAACCAAATTTTCCGACAAACCTCTAGGAATTTTAACTATTTTCCCTCCGGAACCCCCTAAATCCGCCACTGGAGCTCTTCAAGCAAATATAAGCCATCTCATGGTTATAAATCGTATCCCTCCTATGGTCGATTATATATTTTTAGCTTTGATATCCATGTAACTATGCATGTATAATATGAATGTATTATTCCGAAAGCTTGCTTCTGATCTTTTAATTGAGGATATATTGGAAATATAAAAAAAAATTCTAGATTGTGGTTAAAGATAATAGCATGTCCAATATCCCATAAGCGCTAAAATGTAAACTGTAACAAAATGCGAAATTTGGTGTATTCATGTGACAAATAAATTTGAAATAAACCAATTCAAGTTCAAAATACATAAAAACTAGAATCTTGTATGTTTTTTAATAAAATTTCATAGCCAATCGCAAATCAACTAACGAAGTCTCCATCAGTGGCAACAATTACAGTGAAAAAAAAATGCAGGTATATTTGAATTATTTGAATTATATTGATTGATTGATTGATTGAATATTGTTTAACGTCTACTCAGCAATATTTCAGCTATATCAAGACGAGAACAATTTTGTTAATAAATAATGACTTTGGGGTCTGGAAAGGGCCATGGGACGGGAAATTTTGACTGCCACTGGAAAAGTAGGGTGAAATCGTCAAGGGCGGGGAATTTAGCCTTGTAGCCGATCACCTACGGACCACCTTAAAAAGAGTTTGCTACAAGGGTTCTTTAACGACCACCTTAAAAAGAGCTTGCTACAAGGGTTCTTTAACGTGCAGGAAGCGTGGCATTTCTTCCAACACGTGGACCTGAGTTTACATCCCATCCGAAAGATGGGTTGTGTATTTATTATAAAAAAAGCTGTAAAAAATGAAACTACCATTTGGTATTTATTTTGATTGATAAACCCTAAATGATGTAAATAAATTTGGGTTCATGAAACCAAATTCAGGTATTATAAATGTATACCATGATAATTAAACATAACCTCGGAAATACCCATTTTACCGTAGAATTTTGTGTGTTAAGTGTAATAGTTACATTATTTTGAATAATACTGAACACTTCTTGTACATTTTTATGGAACGGATAAGATGATCAGTGTATATAGTCCATGGGCTGGAATACCCCCCCCCCCCCCCCCCCCCCCCCCCCCCANCCCCCCCACTTATGATCCCCACCCATATTTTTCAGTCCTTCTATATCCCCTTTTCAAAATTAAACATGTTAACATGAGTATAACCTGCACGCATTATTAGAACAGGCCCCTTTTTTAGATCCACCCAACGAAATTTTGGAAATTTTCGGCTTTTATCAAAGTTTTCTTTCAGTTGCTTCAAATTGTTGATTGGTAGCCTCTTAGTTATGAAATAATGGTAAAGAATAATAGCCTATGGTATTAGCTTTACAAATATTCCACATAAGTACCATTTCTATACCCAATACAAATATTCCACATAAGTACCATTTCTATACCCAATACAAATATTCCACATAAGTACCATTTCTATTACCAATACTTTATAAAAATTGAAAAATCTTACCCCTACCCCTTCGAAATGTTGACGTAAATTTTAAGATTTTTCTCGAAATTGTGTAAGTTCAATGGTCCTTAGAAACCAGTATGTTTTTTCACTTCATAATTCTTTGAATTGATTTTAGTCTTTTGATGTCCTTTCTTAAAAATAAAGCATGTTAACATAATGTAAATATGTTGAATGACCAAACTATCACTTTTAAATAGACAAATAAAACACATCTTTGAATATTTTCGTTTTCGACAAAGTTGTCCCTTTTTCGTCTCATCTTATCTTTTAGTGGTTCAAACTCATGAAAAGATAGAATAAAATGGAAGTAAATAATGTCTTCTTTACACTTGGTACAAATTATGGCAGTTTTGAAGTATTATAAATTTCCTTCATCCATAAACTTACCCCTACCCCAACACATTTACTCTAAAATTGTTAATTTTTTGTTTATGTTCGCATAAAAATTACCAGAACACGCAAATTGCGTGTTGTATATGACAAGGTTACATGAATTGCATTGTGATTTCGTATTTTAACTGCCATTTGTTGACTTAGACTCGATATCTTGCCCATAATTTATGAAAAAATTGGCATTTTCTACATTTCAGATTCATCCAAAGTTCACTGTTAAATCGTTATACATTCAAAATCTGGAGGATATATCTGAAGATATGCCAATTAATTGTTCTTCGGGATATATGTTAAATCGTTAAATATGTCAAATCCGGATGATATATCTGCAGATTTTCCATCTAATTGATCTAAGCGATACATTAGTTGTCTGGAAACAGTGTCTAGAAAATCAAGGAGTGTTTAATTACTAAATACCGAAGTTACTGTGAATTTATTTTCTGCATATGCGCATTTCGACAACTTATGTCTCTTCAGTGCAGATAAAATCTAAACGTTTGGAGGACCATAAAATCAAATATGTTAAAAATTGATAGAGAACAAATACCCAATATGATCTAAATGTAAAGCCAAAATCAGCTAAGGACGGAGCTTTGCATGAGGGAGATACTCCTTAGTTTTCAACAAAATTTACAAAAGGTTCGTAATAAAATCGGTTTTCGGGTCAGCACCGAAGTACTGACTACTGGGCTGGTGAATACCCTCGGGGACTAACAGTCCACCAGCAGAGGTATCGACCCAGTGGTAACAAATTACTAAATACCGAAGTATATGACTCTGAATTCCGAAAATATTGCCCCTACCCCCAACAAATTTTCCCTAAAATGTCAATTTTTTGTCTATGTTGGCATAAATTAACTAAAACACGCAAAATGTGTGTTCAATATGACAATATTGCATGAATTGCATCACGATTTGATATTTTAACAGCCATTTGTTGACTTAAACTCAATATTGTGACCGAAATTGAGGAAAAAAGGAATTTTCAACATTTCAGATTTGGTCAAAGCTCACTGTTTACCCGTTATATATGGCAAGTCTGGAGGATATATCTGCAGATATGCTAACAAATTGGTCTAAGGGATATATTAGTTGTCTGGAAACAGTGTTTAGAAAATGAAGGAGTATTTTATGTGACTCTGAATAATGAAAATCTTACCCCTATCCAACAAATATTCCCTAAAATTGTCAATTTTATGTCTTTGTTCGCATTACAATAACCAGAACACGAATATTGTGTGTTATATATGACAATGTTGCATGAATAGCATCATGATTTGGTATTTTAACAGCCATTTGTTGACTTAAACTCAATATTTTGCCCCACATTGATGAAAAATGGGATTTTTCTGTATTTCAAATTTGTCCAACGTTCACTGTTTAGTCGTAATATATGACAAATCTGGAGGATATGTCGGCAGATATGCCATTTAATTGTTCTGTGCGATACATTAGTTGTCTTAAAACATTGTTTAGAAAAGCAAAGAGTGTTTAATGTGACTCTAAATACCTAAAATCTTACCCCTACCCTAACAAATTCACCCGAAAGAAGTCATTTTTTGTCTATACTAGTATTCGCATGAAAATAACCAAAACACGCAAAGTCTACATTGTATATCAAAAAGTTGCATTAATCTTATCATGATTTGTCATTTAAGTCCCTCTTGTCAGGTTAAACTCAATATTTGGTACAAAATTGATGAAGAATCGGAATTTTCAGCATTTCAGATTTGTCCAAAATTCACCTTTAAATAATAAAAAAAGTTTAAATCTAATTAAAAGGGCTTCTGCATGTCAATTTTAGTGAAATACACACAATAATTTGCATTAGACTGAAAAAAATCGGTCTCGATCATAAGTGGGGAGGGGGGTGTATGCACGGAAAGTGATTTCAGCCCATGATTTATGATATGTATGCAACAGATTACATGAAAATATTTTAGAGTCAGACTTATTGTGGGATCAGAAATGCCAAAATTAGCACACTCCCTTAAAATCAGAGAAAATTTAAAATATTCAGGCTCTAAATGATAAAAAGATAATGTCTAATGCAAATTATTGTGTGTATTTCACTAAAGCTGACATGTAGAAGCGCATTTAGGTAGATTCAAACTTTTTACAGGGCCTTTTTTGGCCCTTCTGCTCGAAATTTTATGGAAAATGGGATTTTTTCGTTTCTTCAGAGTTATTACTAATTTGACTTAGAGATGTAAAAACTTCACGAAAATGTTGATAAAATATTGTTTCATTATATCTAAGCTATTAGAAAGTATGCTTTTCAATATTTTACACTAACTAAACTCTCATAAATTGCAAATATATCACCCCTTCCCCCCCAAAAAAAAATTTTCAATACAATTTATTTCATTTTATTCAGCTTGAAAAGCCTGAACATTGTATAAAGGTCCAATAATATAACATTTTAAATACAAAAATGCACAGAGACTCCCATATATAGCAAATAAGATCATGCGTGTGGTTTATGGGCAGTAATACAACAATTAAACTTTGAATTTTGTAAAATGCTGAAAATTCCCATTTTTCACGAAAATCGCCCAAAATATTCAATTTTACCCATATTTTCTGCGTTAGAATGGCATATTGCGAGATATCAAATGCATTTTTTAAAAGAAATTAAAAATATTAGTATGTTTTGTTCATATATGCATGTATGTACAGACAGACATATTTTTGGCATTTTTAGCATCATTTTCTTGGGGTAGGGGTAAAATTTTCGGTATTTAGAGTTACATTGAACACCCCTGGTTTTTGTACACATTGTTTTAAGATAACTTAAATTTGTATATATCCCCAAGAACAATGAATTGGCATACCTGCAGATAAATCCTCCAGATTTGCCACATATAACTATTTAAAAATGAATTTTGGACAAATCTGAAATGCTCAAAATTCCGATTTGTAATCAGTTTTGTACCAAATATTGAGTTTAATCTGACAAATCATAATAAGATTAATGCAACATTTTTATATCCAATGCAGACTTTGCGTGTTTTTGTTATTTTTATGCGAATACTATAAAAGGGGATATTTTCGCTTGGTTTAAATTTCGCGATTTTAATTTCTAAACCTATTTGCGAGGTTTTATTTTCGCAATTCTCACTTACCTTTCGTAACGTCCGTAATAAAACAAATTGTGCGAGGGGAAATTTTCGCGAATATATGCCACTCGCGAAAATAAACCCCTCGCGAAAATTCCCCTTTTACAATACAGACAAAAAAAAATGATTGTTCAATGCATCATCAATATATATACCGTATAAGTGGTTATTTTCGCGAGGACTTAATTTTTGCTTTATTCGCGACCATTCTGAAGTCGCGAAAATTGCATACCGCGAAATATAATTTATATGAGACTTTATACAGTAAATGATAAGCAATCGCGGAAATTTGAGTACCGCGAAAATAAAATCCACCAATTTTGAAAGAAATCGCGAAATTTGCGTCCCGCGAAAATAACCACTTATACGGTATGTGAAAGAAATAAAATGATCTAGCTTTCTTCTTTTATTTTGTTTGACTTAATTTTGAAGAAATTTATGTAGCACTATAATACCCAATTGATGGTCTATCTTTGGTGGTGTATGTACATAAAAATCAGAAACTTTCTATAGAATTTAATTAAAAAATTTTCAAGCAGTTTCAGAGAAAATTTTTGAATGCAGTTTCCAAACTTAAGGGGCCTATGTTTATCTTCGTTTCATGCTGGCAGCTATTTAACATAAAACTTTGAAGAGGGTAACCAAAGGACAATCATACCACAATTCTACTTAAATTGCTCAAACAGTTTCAGAGGAGATCTTTTTATGCATTTCCCATTGGGTCCAATGTTAAACTAAGTTTTGCTACTGGTGGACATGTCTATAGACGGATCAGCACCAAAGAAACAAACTTGCTCAAAAGTTTCATTTATGCAATGATAAATTAAATCCATTCAGTGGTTTTCTATTATATCTTTGTATGCATTTCTCTTAGGGTTCAATTCATCGCTAGCGGCCATGTTGGATGATGGATCAGCACCTGAGTAACAACACTTGGTCAGCTTTTCAAAAGCATCTTTTATGCAAAGTTGGGTTTAAATCTATTCAGCAGTTCTCTAGAAGAAGATCTTTTGTTAAATTAAGTTCACAACTGGTTACGCTTGGTCAGCACCTGACAGGCATCATTCGCGTCATTTTTTATGTAAATCCATTCAGCAGTTCTCTAGAAGATCTTTGTGTGCATTTGCCATATGGTCTAATGCTGTCGGTCATGTATGATGACGGGTCGGCACCAAAGTAAAAATACATAGTCAACACCTCATAAGCATCATTAATTCCAAGTATGGTTCAAAGAAATTCAGTGATTCTCAAAAAGAAGTTCTTTGCATGCATTTTCCATTTGGTGCAATGTTAAAATTAAGTATCCCGCTGGAGGCCATGATGGATGACGGATCGGCATCAAAATAGCAACACATGGTCAGCACCTCATAAGCATTATTCATGCCAAGTTTGGGTTCAAATCCATTCATTTGTTCTCAAGAAGAAGTTCTTTGTATGGATTTTCCCTTAGGGTCCAATGTTAAAATTTAGTTCCATACTGTTGAATGACTGATCGGTAACAAAGTAACAACACACGATCAGCACCACATAAGCATCATTCATTCCAAATTTGGTTCAAATCCATTCAATAATTCTTAAGAAGAAGTTCTTTGTATGCATTTTCCCATAAGGTCCAATGTTTAAATTAAGTTCCCCGCTGGCGACCATGCTGGATGATGGATTCGCACCAAAGTGGCAACACTTGGTTAGCACCTCATAAGCATTATTCATGCCAAGTTTGTTTCAAATCCATTCAGTGGTTCTCAAGTAGATGTTCTTTGAATGCATTTTCCAATAGGCTCCAATAATAAAATTAAGATCCCCGCTGGCGGCCATGTTGGATGACGGATCGGCACCAAAGAATCAACTCTTGGTCAGCACCTCATAAGCATCATTCAAGTGTGGTTTTAATCCATTCGGTGGTTCTCAACAAGAAGTTCTTTATGTGAATTTTCCCATTATGTCAAATGATAAAACTAAGTTCCCCGCTGGCGGCCATCTTGGAATAGGTCGGATAAAATGTAGTCCTTGACATAGTGAAAATTTTTGCAATTTAAACTTGACCTCTGTCTCAAAGCGTTTATGAAATAAAGGACAAAAGTATAAAATCACGAAAAAATTTGACCAATAAAGGGCAATAGCTCATAAATAGGTACTTGGATTTTCTTTAAAATGTCGATGTGGGTAGATCTTAACATGCTGAAAATTTTTGCAATAAAAAGTTTACCTCTATCTGATATAGTTTTTTAATAAAAAAATAATAAACATCACAGTTTTGAAATTTTAAGGAAAAGGGCAATAACTCTAAGATGGGTCATCAGAGTTTCTTCAAAATTTCACCATGGGTAGATCTTGTTATGCTGATCATTTTTACAGCGTCAGATTTTTGATATCTATAACGGTTTTTGAGTCATTAGCCAAAAACTGTAATTTACACCTATGTTCTAATTTTAGTAACGGCAGCCATCTTCTTTGACCTAAGACATAGAAAATAACAAAATAACAAATTTGAAACTGGAAACTAGTTGAAGTTTGGTTCCATTAGACCCAGTGGTTTCAGAGGAGGAGATTTTTGAAACTGAGCTAACGACGGACGGACCGGCGATGTACATGCCAAGGCTATATATTTAAAACTCTGTCCTTTTTTTGTTAGTAAAGTTCTTGATATGACCAACCAAACAGCTTTTTATGTTAGAATGAGTTAGAAAAAAACGAGTGATCTTTTAGAGAGTGGGGTTTCAAGTTGTTCAGAAGATTCCTTGATTTTTAAAATTTTACATATGACTGATGCTAGTACGTTAGTAAACAGTATCACAATATTTTTAATGGCCTTCCTTCGCCGTACATGTTTGTTTTAGTAACCGTTGTTATTACAAAATTTATGAAGTTTTGCGTTCCCAGTCAAGCTAGGTAAATCGTTACATTTGGCCTTAGTAGAAATGTTAAATGGCGCCATAAACGATTTATGATTATCCAGGAAATCATCTTTATCTATAGTAAGATTTGCCTGAACTTTCTTAACACCAAGTTCTTTGTACAAGCAATCATAAAAGTGTTTTTAACACACAATAAGAACATTGCTTTGGGCTTTGTCTGCTGTAACGAAAATAATCTTGAAAGAAGGAAGAAAATATACAACATTACTCTAGTGGAGGTTGACATGATACACAAACTGGACGTCAAACAATGATCCATCAAATCATTTATAAAGTCAGCAAAAACACCCAAACCTTTAAGTAAACAATAATCAGCCACTCAGCACCTTTTCATCCAAGTTGCCTTTAGTATTTGATATTATTTTCTTAACATTAGAAACCTGATTATTTCTAACCACATTTTTTTCTAGAAAAGTAAAGAAGGTGCGATCGCATGGTGGAATTCCAAACACAACTAGCCCATGCGATATCGGGAAATTTATAAGACCACAAAAAAGTATATAAGCTGTAAAAAATTCCAAAAATGTGCGATTTGACAGGTGTAGGAAATTAATGAAAAATGGAATTACACTTTTGATTATTAAGTGTTTAATATTATCTTTATTACCAAAGGATTGTTTAAATGTAAGATTACATGCTAAATTTTTAGTTTTCGATATTTTAGAGAAATTGAAATAAGTTTGAACAAAATGTTTTATTGATTTTCTACAGACTGAGTATGTGTAACGTTGCAACATAATTAAATATCTAGGTAAAAGTGGGAGGCGTTTGCGCATATACAGAATTACGCATATGCAGAAAATAAATTCACACTATCTTCGGTATTTAGTTATTTGTTACCACTGGATCGATGTCTCTGCTGGTGGATTGTTAGTCCACGAGCGTATTCACCAACCCAGTAGTCAGTACTTCAGTGCTGACCCGAAAACCGATTTTATTTGGAAACTCGCAATATCTAAATTTTTCTTAATTTTGTTGAAAACTAAGGAGTATCTCCCTCATGCAAAGCTCTGTCCTTAGACAATAAACTAGACGTACTGTGGCCGCTGGGCCACTAATGAATACCCCTGCTTCCCAATTGTTATACAACTCTTTAAACAGTTGACCAGACCAAATTGGAAATCATTCCCACTCAAACAAGCCAAGATTACTTTCATCTGTAGTGATTTATAGTAAAACCACAAAAAGGAAGTGGTGATACGGCATACCTGAAAATGACTAACACTTTACAACACTTTACAACTAATTATTATAAAGTTCTAATCCAAATTTGGAATCATTCCCATTCATACAAGCCAAGTAAACTGCAACGAAATTTCTCATCCATAGTGAGTTATAGATAAATTTCAACATATCAACAAACAGGAAGTAGTAATACAGCAAACCTGAAAATTGCTTACACATTACAAATCATCAAAATCAAGCTTCAGACCAAATATGAAACAAATCCAACATATGCAAGCTGAGAAAACTGTGACGAAAATTTCTCCTTCCAAATTAGTTATAGTTAAACATCAAAGAATCGGGAAACAGGAAGTGCAAGCAAAGCAGACCTGTAAATGGCTTACACATTACAACTCATTATTATAAAGCTCCAGTCCAAATTTGGAATCATTCCCACTTATAAAAGCCAAATAAACTGTGGCAAAAATTCTCATCCATAAAGGGTTATGGTAAAACTTCAACATATCGGCAAACACGAGTGGTAATACGGCAGACCTCAAAATAGCTTACACGTTACAACTCACTATTTCAAAGCTCCAGACCAAATTTGAAATCATTCCAAATCATACAATTCAAGTAAAATGCGACGAGATTTCTCACCCATTTTATATTAAAACTTCAACATATCGGCAAACAGGAAGTAGTAACCCTAAAATACCTTACACATAAGAACTCAACATAATCAAGCTTCTGACCAAATATGAAATCATTCCAACATATATAAGCTGAGAAATGTGTGACCAAAAATGGGTTACGTACGGTAGGACGGACCAACGGATGGACGGACGGACACCGCCATCACTATACAACCGTCGCTTTAACAAGGCGGGGGTATAAAAATACGAAAGTTTATTACGTGTCTACAAAATAACTATAACTAAACAATTAAACATACAGGTGTAAGGAAAACTTTACGGAAACACTGAGGAAGCCCACGACAACATTCCGAACTTCACTCGAAAGTTTGGAGACAAATATAAAAGAAAACTAAATAAGTATCGAGTTTTCCACCATCAAAACAAAAAATGACATGACACTTTCGAAGAATTATGACTTCGAAAACAGCAAGATTACAAACATGGAGAGAAACATTTATAATATTTGAAACGATTCTATTCTTGCAGATTGTCTTCTGAATTGTATCTATAATTGACGACGATGAAACATTTGCTATTCGCACAACCAGGGTAAGGGAAGAATATGAAGGAATGGGTGTTTTAAAATGGCTGCTGCAAAAAGTAAAACACATTGTTTTAGCCACAACAACAGTTCAGTTTTTGGCTACTGCAAGTACAAAAAATGACAAGTCAACTATTCGCCGATGGGAATGTTATATATTACTGCAGACAGGGTAAGTTAAAATACGGATATTTATTAAATGTATATCTTTTAAAAAAAGAAAAGAAAGTACGGAAATTTGACCATCTATACCAATATACAATTTTATCATCTATACCAATATAAAATATACAATTGACGGAAACATAGAGGAAGCCAACGACAAAAGATGAAGAACAACAAAAAAGCTATGTTCCATTGCTTGATTTTACTATGTTTTTGTAGGGATTTTGTCTCATTTGCATTTACTCCATATCCCTTCATTGTTAAAGTGAGCATGTGATTTATTGTCAACAACTTACTTTGCTTAATGGCGTTTGTCTGCATGCTATCAATTAACATTCCACGTGAAGAGGACGGAAGAATACACGACTGGGAATTTATTAGAAACAATTCTAGCTTTACTTACTGCTCCGAAACAACTGCGTATAAGTCCTTTTTATATTGGTTCCTTACTCTTTTTCTTTTGTAGGCTTTTCTCATAGACTTGTTTTATAAAAGTTCTCATTGTCTTTACCGCTCCGATGCAACGGCTCAAGGATGTGTCTCCATAGTGGTAAATGTTCTTTACTCTTCCAAACAAACGGGTCAAAGGTTTGTTGTGATCAATCTTTATGTAATTTCTACTGTTCCACGGCAACGGCTCGTGGACCTTTTTATTGTGATTTATGGTGTCTATTTCGTCTGCAGCAACTTACTGTAAAAGAACACCGTTCATTCCTACCAATAAAGTTTGCTACTAAGGGTTAAGATGCAATCAACCTTGACAATATATTACACCACAAAAATGAAAAAAAAAACCAAAATAACTCCATATTTCAAGGACACATCAGTTCCAATCATCTCATGTACCAATATTTCACCGAAAGCATCTAAAATGTTCAACTATAAACGTGTATTGCAAAGCTCACACAGACGACCTCAAGACTAAACCACCCGATTGTGCATGTTTAAATTCACCTTACAGATATAGCCCCTGTGGTCACTTCATAACGAGACTTGAATATCATCGAAATCCCGTCTCTCCGTGAAATCCTTCAAAGGGACAAAAATTCCGTGAACCACGATTCATCAAATTTTAAACTCCTTATGGATACTGTGGAAGAATATGCCAAAAAATGATTAAACGTGAACAAGATGAAGACCTTGATTCTCTTTCGTAGTGGATTAAGGCTGTGCGGTCAATAATTCTTAAACGAATCAGTCAGCTTCGAAGGTCAATGAGAAGTAAAGCATAATCCTTTTTCAAAAATGCCAATGTTTCCATATACTTCCGTTCATGACAAATATGTCGTTGTTTCTGTGCATGCAGATAAGGCCCCCATAACATCATTTTCATTTGTAAAAATCATAACATCGATTGTTTAAAGAAAGAACTAGGGGCAATCCAACATACACAGCTACTAAACTGTTTAAGGAATAGATATTACAGAACCATAAACCTGTTTTGCTTTCCTTTGGGATTTCAACCAAAGATGAAGACACTGACCTTCCCTCCTTGTACTTGGTACCAAATATATATAAATGCCCATACAAACAACGATTCATCACTGGATCTGCAAAATGTTCTACAAAACCTGCTTCAAAGCTTTTAACTTCCATATTGACAGCTGTAAAATAGGGCCTTCAAAAAATATTGTGATAATAGCTTTTCAAGAAGTGATGTAAATGAGATTTGGATATTAAAAACTCTAAACAGATCTGCTTGACATCTTAAAGTCAAGATCATTATTACACTGTAACACATTAAAACTTTTGACTTCTCCACACTTTTAACTACTATTCCTCATGGACAACAGAAATCTTGGTTGAAAGATTTAATTCATAGATTTTTCTTCCGTAAGAATCGCAAACGAAGATATAAGTTCATTGTTATAGACAGAGAACAAGCATAGTTTGTGAAATACGACTCAGAATCACAGAAAAAAATAATATGAGAAAGAAGTGATCAAAATGTTACAGTTTCTGATCGACAATATATTTGTCCAGTTTGGAGGACTTGTTTTCCAACAGTCTATCGGAATTTCTATGTGCACAAACTGGCCCAGTTCTTTTATTTCAGCTTCTGTTATTTAGATGATATTTCATCATTAAACAACCTTCGCTTTGGTGATTTTCTTTATGCCATCCGTACAAAAGAGCTCTAAATGAAGGGTACTACAGATACTTCCACATCGGCCTCGTTCCTTGACTTTCATCTTGAAATTGACAACAGAGGTACACTACAAACAAGGCTGTTTTACAAATGTGATGACTTCACTTTTCCAATAGTCAACTTCCCTTTTTGTTATAGCAAGATTCCGAAAGGCGCCATCATATGGAGTTAACAACTCCCAACTCTTTCATTACATTTAGATCATATTGGTTATTTGTTCTCTATCAGTTTTTGAACATCTTTGAGTTAATGGTCTTCCAAAAGTTAAGATTTTATCTGCACTGAAGAGACATTAGTTGTCGAAATGCGCATATGCAGAAAATAAATTCACAGTAACTTCGGTATTTAGTTATTCACTACTCAAAGGCCTGTGGTCGATAAAGTGACTACCTTGATAGAGCCCGATTGCTAACAAATGGGCTACTTAAGTAGGGTTATGTTACCCATAACTTGAAGTTATCACAACAGAAGTTTTACGGTCGATATCATGATCTTGTAGGCAGCTATGGAATATCTGTTTCCAAGATGACAACAGATCTTTCTCTTTGCCACTTAGGTTGTTTTTTTCCTCTGACTTTACTACCGGAGTTGACATGTTCAACACGGCACGTGTTTCACATGAAGCAGGAGATGCTTACTCTACAGGTGCACCTGATCTCACCCATGGTTTTTTTAGGTCCGTATTGTTCATTTTTGTATGTAAGTGTGTCTTCATTTTTCTTTTCTCTGCCGTGCTGATGTTATTGTGAATAAAATGATATGAAGTAAATGCAAATGAGACAAAGTCTCTACAAATACATGGTAAAAACAAGCAAAGGGACAACGCTTTTATTGTTGTTCTTCATCTTGAAGTCACTATGAGGCCTTCAACAATGAGCTTTGCTCATACCTCACAGCAAGTTCAAGACGGCCCCTAGCACCGGTTAAAGCGGAATTCTTTGCTAATTGTCGAGCATCGCTATAGCCATGTCTTCATTGGTCATGGGTGCGGGATTGTCAACAAACATCAATTAAACTGGCAAAGTGCTCTTACAATCACGGTCATCCTTTGCCCGACAAAAGCACCAATGTCTTAAGCTAGTGGACGGTTACAACATATAGACAAACACGGGGCACTCATCAAGTCGAATGTAAGAAAACTTATTAACAATGAAGGGATAAGGAGTAAATGCAAATGAGACAAAGTCTCTACAAATACATGGTTATGATAAGCAATGGAACAACGCTTTTATTGTTGTTCTTCATCTTGAAGTCACAATGAGGCCTTCAACTATGAGCTTTACTCATACCTCATGGCAAGTTCAAGACGGCCCCTAGCACCGGTTTGAGCGGAATTCTTATGTCTTTCTTTGTTTGTTTTTCCTATGTTGTCATAGTCCTTGCATTGTTTGTTTTCGATACTGACGGTTCGGTTATAACTTACTTTTTTATATTTTGGCACAATAATCTAGACCTTAATGCGATGATAAGAAATAGGGAACTTAAGAAAATGTTTATGTGTTCACGAATTTTCTTCCAAAGTAGGAAAAACCTTGTAATGGTAAAAACTCAGAAACAATAAAGATAGCTGATAAAGTGAAATGACAGACTTTTGTCACATTTGGACCGAAACTCTATGGTTGACCGTTTATGAGTTATACCCCTTGAAATTCTTGTTTTGACTCCGAGTATTTGTTTCTCTAGGACGGTAAGTCATAAAATCATGTGACCTTCACCTTTGACCTTCAAAATGAATGCAGTCAAAGGTCAAGGTCTAGGTCAAAGATTTAATTTGATATGAAGGTCCGAATATTTTTTTCAAAATTACCGTGTTTAGTTTAGTATAAGTCTCATTAAAGTATAAGACGCACTTTTTCAAACTATGCTTTTCTAGAAAACGGTGAGAGATTCTTCATCTTTTCTGCCTCATTTTCAGAAAATTGTTGGACATATCCTTTTACAATTTATGGACAATAGTCTAGACCTTGTCGATATGATAACGGATATGGAATGGTCGAAAATCCATTTTCGTTCACGAATTTTCGCCAAAGGTCCGAAAACATTGTTATGGGATAATCTTGGAAACCATTAGAGATAGCTGATAAAGGGTAATGACAAAAATATTTGTTAGGTCATAATGGACATTTGTTACCTTTGGACCGAGAGTCTATGGTGGACTGTTAAGGAAAGTTTTGTCACATCTTTAAGTATGTTTTCTCGAAAACCGTTAGAGATAGAAGCCTGAAACCTTTTCCATTCAACTTAGGTGATATGTGTTGCATCTAAAAGTGCCAAGGTCAAAGGTTATTGGTCACTTTGAACTTTGACCTCAGACCTTGTTATTGGAATATATAAGATAGCTGATCAAATGTGATTGAGATAATGTGTGTCTTGTTTAGGTCTACCTTTGTTACGTTGGGTTCGAAATTATTGGAACAATTGGTGAAGGCCTATGGACCAAAAATTGATTTCTGATGTCCGATTTATAGCTTTTTGACTATAGCTTAAACCTGATTGAAGTGAAAAAGACATTCAATACAAAAATGTTCATGAACACGGGACCTTCAAAATGAAGTCGATGTCGTAGGTCAAGGTCACAGTCCATTTTTTGTCATGCTTAAGAATCAGTAAATATACGTATCAAGCTTAGAATGATGGTTTTAGAGATGAATCAATAATGATAACATTATGACGCATCTTCTGGGAAAGACTTGTCAATTGTCTTTCGATTGATTGACATACTAGTTAAGAAATACATTATTGCAAGCGGACTCTATGCGAATAAGAACATGAGCAGACCTTATATTTGTCAACATTTTATACCGAGTGATAGCGAGATATAAAATGAAGACAATTATAAGGTCTGACCATGTTCTAATTTGCATATAGACCATGTTCTAATTTGCATATAGACCATGTTCTAATTTGCATATAGACCATGTTCTAATTTGCATATAGACAAATTGCAATGTTGATTTCATTTCTGTGTCTTCAAGTATATTTATTATAATTATTTGTTGCGGTGTTTCACTATTTTGGTGTTTCATTTATGAACATATGGTTGTTCACAAAGCTCAGGAAGAGCGCCATATTAGAATTATCATTACTCTTCTTCCGTAAGGCTTCTGTACGGAAAATCCTTTGACGTATCATCACGGCATTTGTAACTTGAACTTGAAGTTAAAATATCTCCTCCAAATTTAGGTTATGGCCGAAATCTATTTTCAGTACTGGAGTTCTCCGCAACGGGTAAAAATATCTTGTTGTGGATTAAAATCGGAAACCGTAAAAGATAACTGAAGAAGTGTAATGGGTAAAAAGATTATTACGGTCATAACCGAACTTTGCTACATTTTGACCAAAACCGTGCAGTATGGTATTTTTTAGTTATTGCCCTTTGAAAAAATTTGAGTTTCCGTTAAAATTATTTCTCAGAAAGCGTAAATCGTAGAGACCTGAAACCTTCGTCATTGTTCATGAGTTATGGCCATCTAAAATTGTCAAGGTCAAAGGTTACCGTTGAAGGTCATCGATGACCATTGACCTTGTTATCAGTTAAACTCGTAAACCGTAAAAGAGAACAAAATACCGAAGTTTTTGTGAATTTACTTTCCACATATGGCCATTTCGACAACCTATGTTCAATCAGTGCAGATGCCTGATAACATGTAATAGACTAGACGACTCATACTTTGAGTTAATGCCTTTTGAAAGATTTTGAGTTTGCGTTAATGCTTAATACACCCAAACGATAAGTCGTAGAGACCTATGACTTTGCCCATTGATCACTTTGCCTTTTAAATTATGTCAAGGCCAAGGGTCAACTTTGACTTCGGCCTTTCACTTTGAACCTTTAAGGGGATAACTCGGAAACCGTTAAAGATATCTAATAAAAAGTAGTGAGAAAAGTGTTCAGTATCTCAAGACGCAACTTTGTTACATTGGGTCGAAAACATTCGACGACTCTTTGTACAATTTATCGTCCTTAGAAAGATTCTGAGATTCCGTTAAAGCTAAAAACTCTCAAACGATAAGTCGTAGACAACTAGGACCTTGGCCATTGATCATGAAAAGACTTGGCTTTAAAAATGATGGCAACGTCAAATGTCACAAATGCCATTGATCTTTTACCCTAGATCTGATAAGTGGATAAATTCGAAAATGGTAAACGATAGCTTATCAAATATATCGGAGAAAACATGGGTTTCATAAAAGCCTGCATTTTGTGCATTAGGTTCAACATAATTTGCCTATTTGTTTTTGACCTGTTGCCCAATTTTAGGGTTTATATCTAAAAAAAAAACAAAAACATTCAAGATACGGAGAATCTGTTATAGGAATAATATTCAATAAAATATGACCAAGGCCAAGTAAATAGAGTCAAGTTCAAAGGTAAGAGTCCCTAGTAACAACGTAATTTGTCATGAAAGTCCTTAGCAACCATATCCGAAAGGTTTTGTTATGCTGTAAAGAAAAAATAAATGACATAACCAACCGGAAGTGACCCTCCTATTCTTAGCAACAATCTACTTTGAATTCAGAGAGAGATATTATAGGCAGAACTAGTAAAACGCTTTCTGCGTGTAAGAACAAAGAAAATATCATATAATCAGAGTAACAAAGTTACTTTGACACATGATTGATTGGGAAGATTAAAATGTTGAATTAAACCCCTTTGTAAGTTAGCCGCCTTAGTCCAGTGGAGAGATTGAACAATTTCAATCCAGACGGGGTGACTTCAAGCTCCCATAAAAAATTCATCTTTAATATAAAAGGACTTGAATTTGATTTGATTCAATAGCGAGCCAAAAACATAATTTTTTAATTTTATAATCTTGAAATTAAACAAAAAATTCCAGAATTATTGTATTCTGCAGATGGCCATTTTCACATTGTTTGTCTCTTCAGTGCAGATAGAGTCGAAACAAAAGGAAAACCGTCTACATTTCTGAGATACATTCGGATAAAAAATGGCATACCGAAGATGCATTTGGCGATCAAAGTAACTTTTTCAAAGCAAGACAATCTCCATGGATTTTTTTAAAGAATTTGAAAGAACGGAATGCTTTTCATTTTTGCGGAATTTACACTACCATGCGTGTGATAAAGCTATATAGTAAAGACGTAAAAGCGTGCAAGAAGTTCCGGAAGTACACCTGAGAAAGGTATATCAGCCCGTTAACTGTAAAATCAGAACTTACTAACTTTTATTTTCAGTGATTTACATTATAAATCACATGCTTTATCTTGAAATTGCTTTTACTTCATGTAAGTAAATGATGAGTATAGATTATTACTTACAATTTTTCATATCAGACCCATTGGCAGCCCAGCCCAAGAGCCGACAACCTCAAGGGATGATATTAAACATAGGCTGCTAATGGGTCTGATATGAAAAATGGTATGTTATGGTATTTTATCATATGTTTTAAAACTGGAAATAAGCCCCAATTTTATACGCGATCTAAAAAAATTAAGTGTCATGCAGGAATCGCAGTTTTGAGTTCAGACCTTTGTAAAGACAAAATTTTGTTTGTGAAGCATAGTTTAAAATGAATTTGTAAATCAATTTTCTATTTCCATAAAAAATTCTACTAATGTGTCAATATGAAAAAATAATCTATATAAAAAGATAACTTTAGTAAATATCAGTTTTGTGTAATGTTAACTTAAAGTCTATTACAGATATGCCTGATTATGCAGTTAAGGATTTAATGTGTGGTTAAGAAGCAGTTGATAAAAAAGTCAAAATTACATTGAGATAGTTGAACAAAATATCAATAATTGACATTATTATCAAGGGGTTAAATTCTATTATTATAATTTACTATTATACAAGAGATTTCATTTGTCAAAATGTTTCACATGATTGAACTGTAAATTGCTGAACGACTTGTTACTTCTAAAAACAAAACATCAAAATGACTTACTGTTACTATAAATAGAAGGGTATTTCCCAAGATCAATAGAATTTAATCTAGATAAGTCAAAATGTCACACCATTTACCAATGACAGTAGAGCTTATAAATGCAAATTAGATTGTTTGTTTTGTCCACAGTTGCAATCGATGACAGTTGAAATAGCAAATAGTTGCAGTTACATTTTTTGTCATTGTGACTGAAGAATGATTCCCTTCATAATATTTACACCAATGATACCACTGTTTAAGACTTTTAGGAACAACTAACTGAGAAAAGCAAATGTTAACTTTTGAAAAGTTCACTGCAACAGAGTTTGAATAGAGAATAGTTGTTTATTTCATTGAAATAATACACAAATGTTACTACTGTTTTGATGATTACCATAAACAATCAATATTATTGATTAATTCTGAAATAATAGTTTAACTGGTGTATATTTCTTAAACTACTAAGAGTGCAATAATGCTATTAAAGCATAATTGTAGAAATGCCACAATTTAATCACAAATCAGTAACCTTTCTTCATGTCTATGTGTTGTTTTCCATTGTTATTGTCGCAAATAAAAAAGTGTTTAGTTGACATAATTGATTTAAAATTACTTAAAGGGAAATCTTTATTGTGTGATTTTTAATAATTTCAAATTACAATAAAACAATTGCAGCATTTTTCCTATCGGTCAATACATGTTTTTATAGACCTTAAACATATATCTGCCTCGGACTTTGTCCTCGAGCGATATTTGAATAAGGTCGATAAAAACATGTTTTGACCTCATGAAAAGGCTATAATTGTATATTAATGCAGTTCCTTCCAGGAAGCACCATAATACATTTTATAAACCAACACTTTGTGGAAGTTATAGAACTTAAGGCGTATCAAGTTCACGCGTACTTCCCGACAAAGTATAACGTGAAATTAGAAACATAAAAGACCAATTATCAGATATTAATCTAATTATATACTACCTTACTGCAAAAAGGTGATCATAAGTACTGTATTCTACATTTGGACTGCTTTTGATCTATGTCTGTAAAATGTCCTCATGGAACGAAATATACAACGTTTGAAGAACATACTTTACACCATTTCTGTACAATTTTAAAATGTTTTCAATCGTTAAATTTCAAGGCTTTGAGAGGAAATAATCAAGATTGAAAAATTCACACAGAAAGTTCAGTAGGATTGTTGAGCATGCATAAAGTTAAAGATTTAAAAGATAAATAAGCGAAAAGACACCCTTTAAAAACATGACCAATATTCATGTTTTTAAGTCCCTATATAAATGTAAAGTAACTTTGCATGATTAAATATTTTACGAAAGGATATGGAGTAAATGAACATGAGACCATGACACATATGTTAAATCCAACTGCAATACTTTTAATGAGCTGTATGGCCATTTCGGAAATTAATTCCTCATCAGCAGCACTAGAACCCAAATATAGGAAATCCATAATTTCAAAATATGTTTAAAATACATAAAATTAAACGAAGTCCGAATAATCAGTAATATCAAATAAAGCCCGGAACAAAACTACGATGGAGGGAGTTAAAACTATAAGATTTAAAATTCACAAAAATTTTGATAATTGTAATTGAATAAAGTGTACACATGAGATAATATCTCATGTACAAGTACACCATATCTAAGAAAAATAAAGAGCACACATCTGTAACACGGGGAATTGTTTTTACCAACTCCTCACTGCATTAAAAGACAAACTCCTGTATTAAATATTTTACGAAAAGATATGGAGTAAATGAACACGAGACCATAACACATATGTTAACTCCAACTGCGATATTTTTAATGAGCTGTATGGCCATTTCGGGAATTAATTCCTCATCAGCAGCACTAGAACCTAACCATAAACATAGGAAATCCATAATTTCAAAATATGTTTAAAATACATGAAACCAAACGAAATCCGAATAATCAGTAATATCAAATAAAGCTAAGGACAAAACTACGATGGAGGGAGTTAAACCTTAAGTTTTATAATTACAAAAATTTTAGATAATTATGCACCCAGATCGAGGATCGGGGGCATATTGTTTTTGTCCTGTCTGTCTGTCTGTCTGTCTGTGCGTCCGAAACTTAAACCTTGGCTATAACTTTTGAACTATGTAACATAAACTTTTCATACTTGGCAAGTGTATAGGTCTAGTCAGGAGGAACATAAATATGTAAAAACAATTAGGTCAGGTCAAAGGTCAGGGTCACAGAGGTCAAAAAGGGGTGAAATTGGCTGTTTTCACATACTTGACCGTAGAATCCTTATTATTTATCCAATTGAGACGGGGCTTGTTTTACGTTATTGCTAATAAAATTGCGCAACTGCAGTATGCCAACAGATTTGAGGTAGCATTTATCGTTTTTGAGAAACAAGAGGCCCAAAGGGGGACAAATGAAAAAAAATGAATTTTTAAATTTTTTTGTCGGATCTTGATGCAGTATTTTTCTGTAGGTTTCTTAAGGCATGTTTAAACAGGTAAATTTAACAATTAAAACCATTTTAATAGACAAGAGGCCCAAAGGGCTTCATCTGTTTCAGAATAAAGGGGTTGAATTGTTTTTTTTTTCATGGTAATAAATAACTTTTGAACTATGAAAGATAAACTTTTAAAACGTGGCAAGTGTACAGGTCTTGTCAAGAGGACTATAAATATGCAAGAAAATAGGTCAAAGGTCAAGGTCACAGAGGTCAAAAAGGGATAAAATTGGGTGTTTTATATATTTTACTGTAGAATCTGGGGGCATATGTAGTGTTTCACAACACATCTTGTTGTAATTGAACAAAGTGTACACACGAGATATTATCTCATGTACAAGTACACCATATCTACGAAAAATAAAGAGCATACATCTGTAACACGTGGAATTAATTTACTAACTCCACACTGCATTAAAAGACAAACTCCTGTATTAAATATTTTACGACAGGAACATGAGACCATAACACATATGTATACTCCAACTGCAATAATTTGAATGAGCTGTATGGCCATCACTAAAACCCAAACATAGGAAATCCATAATTTAAAAATATGTTTAAGATGCATAAAACCAAAAACGAAATCCGAATAATCAGTAATATCAAATAAAGCCAGGAACAAAACTAAGATGAAGGGAGTTAAACCTTAAGTTTTAGAATTTACAAAAATTTATATAATTGTAATTGAATAAAGTGTGCACATGAGATATTATCTCATGTACAACTACACCATATCTAAGAAAAATAAAGAGCACACATCTCTAACTAAATATTAGTTTCTTTTGATATAAAAATTCTTTGTCAGATGATTATTTAAAATGTTCAGTCAGGTCGCCTTTTTCAAAGCCAATATAAAGTGCAATATTTAAACTACTTTTAGGGAGACGAAACTGTACTATTCATATGATAGTTCAAGGTAAGTGATTTTACAAAATAATATTAATTATTGTGTTGTTTTCACACCGCTAGCTCTTGCTAGTGCCGGTACAAAGTCCGGCTATCCCGAGTACCTATATTTGTCTACATTTGTCTTTTGTCTTTTTTATTATTTTTCTTGTGCAGTTCCCTTGTGGATTGTGGCTTTCAGCCATTGTAAGTGTTTTCTGTAATTTTTCTATATTGATTGTATACTTATGTTTTTTCGAAGAAATAATTTGATCATGACAAAAAAAGAGCGGAATACATTTCCAAAGGGTTTGGAAGAAATGCCTCATCAATTTTAAGAAATAAAAATATTTCATTAGATGTTTAAATTTTATATTTCACGTGTTTAATTTTGATGTATTTATTTTTTTGTAATGACAGATTTGTATTCTAAACAGATTTAGCCGGGATGTTTTCGACACTGTTATTTCCTTTGAGATGAGAATTTTTTTTTGACAGCGGTCAGAAATGTGCAATTACTTTAAAATAGAAAATCAGAAAAATATTATCGACTTGCAACTATGTAGGTCTTTGTACTAATTCTTCTACATTAAAATTCAACAAGCCTAGGAGCCATTGTAAAGTATTGCAATCAGATGGGATCGGTTCTTACAATTTTTAATTTCTCCTCAATACCCTAAAACATTTAACAACATAGACGAACTTTACAGAAACAATGCAAGAGAGTTTCTTTTCAAACGGGGTATATTTCGTTCCACAAAAATCTTTAACAAAGATAAGTCAAATGCAATTCTAGCATAGAATACGGTCGTAGTAGAAGCGCTTTAGATCAAAATTTTCTAGTGCTTTCTTTGTAAGGTAATGTAAAAGTACCATAAAATCTATAAGGACGAACAAATGTGTTCTTTCGACTCGGTGTTACTTAAAATAAAATATGAAATTCATTTTTATATCATAAAACATCATTAAAGATTAAATAGGAATGAAGTTTAGTCCTATTATGCCACAAAGAAGCCATTGAAGCCTTATAGAGCCAACCAAAAACCTAACATCTAACGGAAACCCTAACGTTCCCAGATTTCACGTAGATTCACCCTTCCTAATTTATTTCTTATTACCTTAATGATTAAAGAGTGCTACATTAAGTTTTATCCCTATACTATCTATTATTCATCTAACCCTTACCCCTAACAATAATCTCCAATTATCCTAACTTAAATCCATAGGCATTTATATCTAAAATTACGTCACTGGATTGATAGACTGTAACTATAAATCCATCAACCGCACTTACCTTAACTCTGGAATAACGTGTTCAAAAGTGACGTTAACATGACTCTAAAATAGTGGAGAAACTACGGCTTCTAGACAATTTCCGGGCAATGTTAATCGTAGGGTGAAAATTAACATCCTAGCAGTTAACTATAAACAATTTGACATAATTTAATGAAGTGATTAATTAATAATATAAACATAATGCCCTTGTATTAAGGTGTTAGAGTAGATTGACACACAAGGTAAAATTATTACCCAAGACAAAGTTGATTATGATAATTTTTCACCGAGTGTGTTAATCGAGCTAGCACCTTCATCCAAGGGCATTATGATTTTTAGCTCGCCGGGATGAATGTCCGGAGAGCTATTATCATACCCACGGCGTCGGCGTCGTCGGCGTCGTCAGCAAAAACTTTAACCTTGCTTGTGAAATGGAGACCTTAAGAGGTGGGGTGTTGATATTTAGTATGTGGCTTCCTTGCAATGAGAGCTTTCTTTTGGTACCATATTTGTAGATATTTTGACCTTGACCTTGCCCCTTAGGGCAATTTGTAAAAAAAACTTTAACCTTGCCTCTAGAAGGCAGGCTTTTTTTTGGTAGGGTGTTCATATTTGGTATGTGACTTCCTTATGATGAGAGCATTCTAGTGGTACCATATTTGTAGACATTTTGACCTTGACCTTTCCCTGAGGGCAATTTTTCAAAAACTTTAACCTTGCCTGTAGAAGGTAGGCTTTTTAGTGGTATGGTGTTCGTATTTGGTATGTGACTCCCTTATAATGAGAGCTTTCTAGTGGTGCCATATTTGTAGACATTTTGTTCTTGACCTTTCCCTCAGGGCAATTTTTGAAAAAAAACTTTAAACTTGCCTCTAGAAAGTGGGCTTTTAGTGGTAGGGTGTTCATATTTGGTATGTGACTTCCTTATGATAGGAGTTTTTTAGTGGTACCATATTTGTAGACATTTGACCTTGTTCTTACCCTGAGGGCAATTTTTGAAAAACTTTGAAAAACTTTAACCTTGTCTCTGAAAGGTAGGCTTTCAGTGTTAGGGTATTTGTATTTGATATGTGACTTCTTTATGTTGAGAGCTGTCTGATGGCACCATATTTGTAGACATTTTGACCTTGACCTTTCCCTGGGGGCAATTTCTGAAAAACTTTAACCCCGTTTATAGAATTTGGTTGTTTAGTGGTAGCGTGTTCATATTTAGTATGTGGCTTTCTTGTGTGTGAGCTTTGTAATGGTGGCACATTTGTAGACATTATGACCTTGAACTTGCCCTGAGGGCAGTTTTTAACAAAAACTATAACAGTGTTTCTAGAATGTTGAAATTTAGTGGTAAGGTTTTCAATTTCAACATATGACTTCCTTATGACGATAGTTTTCTGATGGCACCATATTTTTAGACATTTTAACCTTGACTTTGTCCTTAGGGCAATTTTTTAAAAAACTTCATCCTTGCCTCTAGAATTTAGTTTAGTTATAGGGTGTTTATATTTTGTTCATGACTTCACTATGGTGAGAGCTTTCTGGTAGTACCGTAGTTGTAGACATTTTGACCTTGACATTGCCCTGGGCCAGTTTAAAAAAAAATTAACCCTGTTTATAGAAGTTAGTCTGTTAGTGATAGAGAGTTCCTGTTTGACATGTGGCTTTCTTATATCGCATTTAAAGTATTTATCATGAAAATGTAAACCTTGAAATAAAATGTGCATTGCGATTACTGTAATCTCCGGCGAGCTATGTTGTATTCTGACAACTCTTGTTATTATACTGAATGCTTAATGTGCATTATGTCTGAAAATAATAATAATAATTCTTATTTAGACAATATCAAAAACACATTAAGAAATAGTGCTGTAATAGCAAAATCGCTTTTAACTGCAATTAAATTTGTAAGAAGGTTCTTTTTAGCTCTCCGCGACGAATGTCCGGAGAGCTATTGTCATACCCCGGCGTCGGCGTCATCGGCGTCGTCAGCAAAAACTTTAACCTTGCTTGTGAAATGGAGACCTTAAGAGGTAGGATGTTGATATTTAGTATGTGGCTTCCTTGCAATGAGAGCTTTCTTTTGGTACCATATTTGTAGACATTTTGACCTTGACCTTTCCCTGAGGGCAATTTTTAAAAACTTTAACCTTGCCTCTAGAAGGTAGGGTTTTAGTGGTAGGGTGTTCATATTTGGTATGTGACTTTCTTATGATAAGAACTTTTTAGTGGTACCATATTTGTAGACATTTTGTTCAATTTCAACATATGACTTCCTTATGATGAAAGCTTTCTGATGGCACCATATTTTTAGACATTTTGACCTTGACTTTGTCCTTAGGGGAATTAAAAAAAAAAAACTTCAACCTTGCTTCTAGAATTTAGTTGTTTAGTTATAGAGTGTTTATATTTTGTTCATGACTTCACTATGGTGAGAGCTTTCTGGTAGTACCATAGTTGTAGACATTTTGACTCTGACATTGCCCTGGGGCAGTTAAAAAAAATAACCCTGTTTATAGAAGTTAGTCTTTTAGTGATAGAGAGTTCCTTTTGCAACTTGTAATCACAAAATTGTACTCATTTTGAAATAGAGGGACCCTTTGGTCTGAGCGCGAAGCGCTCAAACCCGCGAGTGCAAGGCGCAAGATTTGTACACAAAATGAAAGATAATTGAATGCGCTTTCCAATGAGACTAATTTGACGAAGATCCGTTGAGAAATAAAGAAGTTATACACGTTTGAAGTTTGGTAATATTATCTGGTGAAGTGGATTTTTGTATAACGGAGTCTATTTGGTTTAGAAAAAGTCTATTTTGTTTCAGAATGGGTTTTTTCCGCGATTTTCATCGTAGAAAATTCACTAAAAGTTTAGCGGACTAAATTTTTAGCAACTAAAATCCAGGAAAAGCTCATTCTGAAACAAAATAGACTTTTTCTAAACCAAATAGACTCCGTTACAGTACTAATGGTTCTTATCAATACATTCTAAATGCATTTTGCGGTTGGTATTGTGTAATTTATTGTGTTCCTTTTTGCTTCTTATATCGCATTTAAAGTATTTATCATGAAAATGTATAACCTTCAAATTAATTGTGCATTGCGGTTACTGTAATCCCCGGCCGGAGCTATGTTGTCTTCTGACAACTCTTGTTTATATGATTCATAGGTTACCTTTTTTTACTACTGAATCAGCTTTTATTATTGTTGTCAACAACAAAAGTGACGAGATAATAAGAATCTGTATATATCAATGACGTCATCTATCGGAGGGAGCGTTTATTTAGGCATTAACCCCCGTTGCTAATGATTAAAACATGTTGCTAATGATGGGCGTGGCTAATGAAACGTTAGTGAAAATGAACAAATGCCGATTATCTGATGAAATAAACGGATAATGTAAGAAATTTGCATAAAGTATAATAAATTAAATTAGGCGTTTGCAATAGGTGATTTACCAATTACCAATTCTGTTTCCGTTCTTTAAAAGTTTTACTTAATCAAGATCACGTGACACAAGACAAAATATCACATTTATAGAAGAACCCCTTATAAAATCACCATCCTGGAATATGCAATCTATGGAAATACAAAATCTGGGACTAACATAACATTAGTGCCAGACAAACAAAATAAATAGAAACTTAAAAGGTCATATTATTTTGATAAAGATCACCTAAGATGAAGTTCTGAAACCGCACAGGCTAAGAGAAAATAATTTTCACATTTATATTAGTTTACGTTGGAAACATGGGCAGAAATTCTCCTCACTCGCAACTGCGCATGCGCGAAAATATCAATGATTAATCAGGCTAGAATTACTATGGAGAGTAATGGGAGAAATGCATTTTGGTGCATTTTTAGGATATTTATGTTTTCATGCCAATATTCGCGTACATATCACCGAAAAGTTCCATCATTTTAGTTTCCGATTGAAAATTGGTTAATGTTTAGATATTTCCTTTTTAATTTAAGATTTGCACATGTCGTTCCCAATAGAAATGAGGCCGAAATATGAAAAATGGCATTTTGTCTGGTTTTACATCAAAATTTCTTTTTATTACTTTAAATATGAATTTCAGCATTCAAAATGCTATGTTGTATTAAGTTTAATTTGTAAGTCTATCTAATTTTCAAAATCAGTTTGTTTTCCAAAATACTTCCATTTTATGTTAAAAGTGAGGATTTGTACATTCTCCATTCTCGAAACCAGAGCGAAAATTTTCTAAGTCCATACAGGGAACTACGTCATTAGGTTAATCAAGTACATATTTTTTCAATTGTAATCGGATTAATATGTTACGTAATTTACAGTGATTCATACACTTTTATTTATATTTTAGCATTTGCAACTTTGAAAAATAAAATCATATTAAGATATTTTCTCTTCTAGGCTTCGGTCATAAATGATAAAAGAATTTAAAATCACAAATTTCCGATCAAAAGATAATTCCTTGTTTGATAGGCGTATTCTATTTTGATTACTTTAGAAATTTGCATTAATGAAAAGTTATGACTGTGTATTCCCAAGTATATAGCGGAATATATATTTATATTGTTAGGGTACCAAGAATATGAACAAACTTCTTTGGGAACAAACACTTAAAAAATGAATTTTAATGTAGATAAAAAAAGAAAGAAAAGAAATACATGAAATAAGAAGTGAATGTATATTAATATTTTACATGTTTAAAGGGTTTGTTTTTCGCTTATTATGTGAAATAAGATATGTCTGCTAACTGGGATGAATGGAATATGGTAGTTGCTTTATTCGTCCTTGGTTCTTTTTATTTTGACATCCGAAAATTTATGCAACTTTTCATGGGATTTAATAAAATCAGATGCACACACTACTCAGAGACATGTCAAATGCAAATTAATTCAAACATTTCATCAAATTGTTTTCATAATGATTTTGCTTGAAATCAATAACAACAAGGTGTATGATCAATCGTTTATTACCCCTATTGTCAAATCAACCCTTAATTACTAATATGACACATTTTTACTACCCAATTTTAACAGAAAAATTAACAGTAAATGTAATCACGAAAGGGGGTCCTAAGAATATAAAGTTTGTAATAATTAAAAAAAAACACCAAAATCTGAATAATTTACATTTCGCCTTATTTGCAGTGTTTGCCAAATGCCATAATTTATTTCAAAATGGACAGCCCTGATAATGAAAAAAGAATGATATTTTACAAAAATATCGATAAAAACCAGAAGTTTTTTTACAATAGCCTGGTCGAACCTGTCCCAACCACACAGTAGGTAACCTTTCGCGATAGCCAGCATGGGTCAGAATACCAGGCTAGTTTTATAAGTATAAAATAACTAAACACCGAAGTTACTAAATACGGAAGTCACTGAATGTGTCAATATTTTTTTAATAAAACACTGTTCTTTTATTACTGGTAAATGTAGTTATTTTTTATAGCAGCTTCCCTTATCGATATTCCAAAATAATGATTTCAAACAAAATGAAAGAGACATCAACATATCGGTATCCAAACACATCACACAACAAAGAAATGAATAATGGACGAATCACACTGTGGAGACATTTGTTTCGTCGCTATAAGAGAAAAGATATACAAGAACGAGTTTGTTTAAGTTGTATTGATAAAGCAGAGGATGAAAAACATGTTATTTTAGAATGTGCGGTATATCGAAAAAGAATCAATGTTTACAAATATTTCTAGGCACTGTAATGAATTTATACAGCTATCGGGTGACAAATCATTTCTATTTATATTCGAAAATAGTGATAAAGTTCATATAGTTGCCAATACATGCAGTTATATTTAATCTAGGCCAAGAATTTTTTTATCTTTATACAAATCCTTGTCTAGGCGTTCTAGATTTTTTTAGCTGATGAGCTATTGTCATCACTATGCGTCCGTCGTCCGTCGTCCTTCGTCCGTCCGTCAACAATTTCAAAAATCTTCTTCTCAGAAACCGCTGGGCCAAATGTAACCAAACTTGGACTGAATCATCACCAGGGTATGGCTTCTCAAAGTTATATTCGATTAGTTCTCCAGTCAAAAAACATGGCCGTCATTGCTAAAAATTGAACATAGGGGTAAAGTGCAGTTTTTGCAATAACTCGAAAACGGTTATAGATATCAAAAATCTGACAGGAATAAAAATGATCAGCATGATGAAATCTACCCACTGTGCAATTTTGAAGAAAATCTGAAAACCAATCTCGGAGTTATAGCCCCTTTTCAAATTTTTTACATTTTTTATTTTTTATTTCAAAAGTGTAACAGATAGAGGTCAAGTGTAAATTGCAAAAATGTTCAGCATATCAAGATCTACTTACCTTGAAATTTTGAAGAAAATCCATAAACCCTTGTAAGAGTTATTGCCCTTTTTCACCGAATTTTCAACATTTTCGTATTTTTCATCTTTGATTTCCAAAACTATAGAAGATGAAGGTTAAGTGTAAATTGATGAAATGTTTGCCATGCTGTGGCGACTTCAAACTGATGTTGAAAATTGTTCCTTGACCGCCATTTTCAAAATGGCCGCCAAAAAGGCGGGAAAATTCAACATTGTCCGATATCAATGACATTTGGTTTCCAAATAGGTCTTGAAGTCGCAACTTCAAAACTGATGTTAAAAATTGTTCGTTGATTGCCATTTTCAAAATGGCCGCCAAAAAAGGTGGAAAAAATCAATATTGTCCGATTTCAATGAAATTTGATTTCCAAATAGATATTAATGTTGCGACTTCAAAACCAATGCTAAAAATTGTTTGTTGACTGCCATTTACAAAATGACGTCTCGACTTCAAAACTGGTGTCGAAAGTGGCCCTTAGCAATAACCTGTTTGTCAAAAAAAGCCCAACATTGAAATATAGTAAAAGATGATCAGACTTTAAAAAAAAGTTCAAGATATTGGAGGTGTTCGAGCTACAAAAGTTTGAGAAACTGAAGATCAACTGAATAACTTACAATGTTTCCTTGATCAAGGCAACTGAAAGCCAGAAGGCAACTGAAAGCCAGGTGAGCGATACAGGCTCTTTGGAGCCTCTGGTTATATTGTTCACATGTCTTTTAAATTAATATGTAGATATTTATAATGTAAATTTCTAATATTGTGAATAATATAGTCTCTCATTATTCTTTTAAGAATGGCACATACTTTAAAGTCTTGTTTAATTTGTTTTATTATGTAATGTATAGGGCGAGATTTTTATAAACTATTTGAACTATTTGAATGTAATAAAGCATTAATTATTGTTTCGCATACGGTTTAACACGTTGAAGTTAATTTTATAACGGGTAAATCAAAATAATCAATCCGGTGTAGTCTAACCAGAATGTGTAAATTGACACAAATTACTTAGATTACCTGTTCGATTGTCACCTTAACTAATTATGAAACGTGAAACAAGAAAGATAACTTGTACTTGCTTAATGTGGGGAGAATTTCTGGGCGATGCCTCTCGTGTTTGTCCGGACTAGAGTTGCATGCTTTGCATAAGTGTGTAAAACGCGAGGTCAAAGTCGGGATTTTCCGTTTGAATTGACAAATGGTACATTAGACTATGCATCATTATTGTAGTAATCATATTGAGATGGATATTTAATTGGTGTGTATTTAAATCGCAATGTGTTGTCATGTCAAATGAAAACAAGACACTATTTTATTTGCAAATTTTATGCTCTATATATATTTCAGTAATGATATACTTGTTCTTTCTACAGAGAATTTTCAATATTGATACACTATCATATTTTCAAAATTCAACATTTTAGTTTTTGTAATTTTAAAATGTTAATCTGACCACCAGTTTATGACACACATCTCAGTATTTTATAGTGCCAAGTTTCATTGCAATTGACTCGATGAAGTGCCCTGTGGTAGTTTTTGTGTGATTGTCTTCTGTTGTTCTTTTTGTCTGGCAACGGATGACAGCAGTTGTAAGAACACTTTGCCAAGTTATTTAATGTTTGTTGACAATCCCACAAAGGCATAGATGTAGCATTGATCGACATCTAGCAAGAATTCAACTCAAACCGATGCTTGAACCGTCTTGAAATTACAATGAGGTATAAGCAATGTTCATTGTTGAAGGCCTCATGGTGACTTCAAGATGAAGAACAATAAAAGCTTTGTTCCATTGCTTGGTCTTGTTATGTATTTGTAGAGACTTTGTCTCATGTGCATTTACTTCATATCCTTTCAATGATTATCTAACATTCCCCTCAATATAGACAATATATGTCAAGAAACCACTCATACATTGTCTTTACGGGATATTTAGGAATATGCCTAACCGATAAAACATCCAGATATTTGAAAAAGGAGAATCGTCCAACACCGACAGTATCTTTATCCTCACAAAAACCATCAATATCCTATCTTTCGTGCAAGGGCGTTAAATGATGAGACCTCAAGTAAGACCTCTTGAAATATTGACGTCGCAAGCGGATATTTAGGAGTTGAATATTAATGTCAAATATTTTCCAAACTTTCCAGAGGTCGTCGTATGGACCTTCTTCCCTTTGTTCTGCTTGTTAGAATGTGAATTTTAATTCTACTTTGTTGATATCTTCAATCGGTAATCAAGCACACATAATTTTATGTGATATCTTAGATATGCTTTCATGTCAATGTCTCGCCGTATTAACTAAAAATGAATTTAATAATTTGTTATTCTAACTTTATCACCTACTTTAAAACGACTTGGCATTCTCACTTTTATGGTTTTTTTTCTGTGTATTTTTATCTTTACACCAGTACAACTTCCACCTAGATTTATTGTTTTTGCTTTGACTTACATGTATTGAGAAATGCCTGTTTATAAAAGCACTGTAATTACATATATTTTCCTATTTTTTGTCCAAAAATGTTGATTGTTTATTCTATTCAGTAGTCCGTCGACAGATCGTGATTTGAATTTTTTATCCTTGTTTTTTCCTATTTTATTTGGTGTCCTAACTGCAGATAACACTTCTTGCAAATGGTTTTTTCTTATCCTTTAATGATACAAGCAATTTACTCATTTAAAGCATTTAAAGACTTAAAAAATCAATCGATCCGTGTAAAGGACTTAAAACTGAATACCGTCAAATAAGTAAATATTTGAATACATGTAGCTCTTAAACATGTTAAATCTTTGCACATATATGTGTTGGAAAATGTGCTTACATTTAATTACTAGGAGAACAGTATTGTATGTTTAATGTGTATGTTTGTGTTTAGAAGNGGGGGGGGGGGGGTACGTTTTATACTTTCGTTCATCGTGTAAAATGCAGGCGCGGATCAATTAGGGAATTTGGAAAGGGAGGTTTCAAATTAGAAGTGAAAGGTAATTTGAGACGCGAAAATATTAGGGTTATTCATTAAAAAATACATGATTGTCAAAAAGGAGGGTAGAGTGGCCAACCTCTGAAACAACCATCCCCGATCCGCCAATGAAAATGTCAGGATAATTAATTGTCAATGTTATGACCAAGAAATATTAAAATATTCCGGCATCATTTTTGTCCTTTTTGATCAATTTTTATTCCGTTAGAAATAGTTGTCACAGGAAGAAACGATATATAAAGGAACAAAGAGCATATTTTTAATTTCATAATTTTTATACATGTAACAAGTGTTCACACAGAACTTATTGTTGTCACTGTGGTTTAATGTTTAAAAGTCCGTTCAAACTCAAGTTTAAAAAAGACAATGAATAAACACCTTTTTGTCGAAACGTCCATCTTCATGCAGAAACTAAATTTACAGTAGCTGCTATATATTAGTTCAGTCTTTTACCAACGGGTCGATGCCTCTGCTGGTGGACCGTTAGTTCCGAGTGTAACCACCACCTGACCCATTAGTATAGTACCTCCGTACAAATCCGAGAAAGAAACTATTTGTTTGGAACCTTGCCAATTTAATATTTATTATCACTGCGTGGATGTCTCTGGTGATGGATTGTTAGTCCTGGCGGTATATTCATCCACTCTGGTGATGGATTGTTAGTTTCAGGGGGTATATTCGGTAGTCTAGTACCTCGTTATGGCCCCCAAAAGGTATTATTTATTTAGAATCTTGCAATAATCCTAAATTTAGGAAAAACATTATTTAATACTAACAGGAATCTCGGTATTTCGTTATCTAATACCACTGGGATGGTGCTTCCGCTGGTGGATTGTCAGTCTGTAGTGTATTCACTCAACAAGTAGTCAAGTACTTCTGTACTGCCCCCCCCCTCCTCCAAAAAAAAAGAAACAAACAAAAACAAAACAAAAAACAAAAACAGTAAAAAACAAAACAAAATATAAACGGTCTTATTTCTTATTATCTAGCAATATCTATAAATGTAGGAAAATATTATTTAAAACTCCTTCGATAAAGTTCATCGGCAAAAATAATGAAAGGGGGAATTCCAAAAAAAAATCACAAAAATCCAAAATCGCGGTAATTCATATCCAACATGAATTGAGATAGAATGACAAATGACAAAACAAATAAACGAAGTAAAGTTGAGTCCTCGGTTGATTTTGGGCTTTCATTTTAGATTCCTTGGTTCTTTTGTTTATCACCATTTAAACATATTTCATATCTTAGTCTTTCAAAAATTTGATTTTTGCTGTTCTTAAGAGACATAAGTTGTCGAAATTTCCATCTGCAGACACTAAATTTACAGTCATTTTGGTATTTTATTTATTCATCGGCAGATCCAGCCCTCGATAAAAAGGCGGTTCCAATGGGGTTCCAGAAAAAGGGATTTTAGGTCGATTTTGTGCAACTTTTTCAAGATTTCTTTTACGTAAATTCTGCACGAATTAAAAAAAGATTAAGAGAGGGAGGACGGGTTTTTAACCCCAAGACCCCCCTCCGATCTGCCAATGGTCATTTATAATTCATCTTGTCAATACCAGTAAGAATGATAATGATTTAAAATTGAGAGTGGATTAAAGCCCTCCAACTCTGATAAATAAGATTTTTTCCGAGTAATTTCAATTATTGCTCTTGTAACACAGTTTGACTTCATCCGAATGTTATTCGAAATAGGAAGTAATAAAGGGCTACGCAGAGCGCAGCATGATACGACCGCAGCATGCCGACCAAAGAAATTTAAACTAGTGTAATTTATAAGTGAAAGTTGACACAGTTAAAAAATTGACACAGTAACTTGATGGACACAATAAGGAGCTTGACATATTAATTAGCTGGACTCAAACTAGGGTACATTAAAATTAGCTCTTTCAATCCCTAAAAGCATGGAAATTTTAAGAGTTGCGCTAAATCTGTTGACATACTTCTGACAGCTTACATCAAGATGAATTAAAAGAAAAAATGTCTTTGAAATTGAATAAAAATAACAATTTTACATATTTTCAAAATAATTGCAATTTCGGCTTCTTTGACCCCTAATAGTTCAGAAACGGTAACAGATATCCCAAATCTGTTGGTCTACTACAGAAAGCTGACAACAAGAGAAATCTAAAGAAAAAAATCTCATCGAAATCCGATGAAAAATAAAAAAAATAGATTATCTGCATATTTGCAGTTTGGACCCCGTTTAGACCCTATTTCTCGAAAAGGAAACAAGTTATCAAAAATCTAATAGACACATGCTTATTAATTTTTCATACGGAATCAATTAAAAAAAACTGCATCAAAATCGGACTAGAAATAAAAAAAAATATAATATTTGAGAATCGCCCCTTTTGGGCCCCATTTATCTCATGAACGGCACATGCGACATGAAATCCATTGCATAGTACTGATTGGAAATTTCCTCGGTAATCCAATGAAAGAAACCCCATCAAAATCTGATAAATAATAAAACTTTTACAGCCAAATATGTGAAAACACCCAATTTTGCCCTTTTTGGCCCACTTTTTAAAAACGGGAAGGGCCACAATGTCCAAAACCCACCTACACCTTCCTTTTGTGAAAAGGAACATTGTGTTTAAATTTCATAAGGATTGATCAATTTGGACTTAAGTTATTGACCAAAACAAAAGTGTCTACAAACAACAACGCCGCCGACGACGACTGCGCAATACCGTAATACGACCTCAAATTTTTTTGCGGTCGTATAAAAACTGGCATCAGACTGCATTCCTTGAGGTCATATTCGTGTGTAGCGAGATACAATGTTTCGTGCTAGTTGAAATATTATTCACTTTAATATGATTTTTTTTGCATTAGTGAAATTTGAAATTAAGCTCATTTTACAAACTATCCTCGCTTCATTGGAGTTCTAGCCTATAATTTCCTTTCATTCCCATATGCAAGCTCTCTGAACTCCTGTACAGAGTAAACTTCAAACATGAGGATTGGATTGTAAAAATGGTAATATACTCTACTTCAATTTGAATTCAATTTTCTATTACTATGCTGGTAAAATGAAATTGTTTTGCAAAATAACAAGTAGATATTGTTTAAAAACCCTTTTTAGCCATTTGTAGCCAAAAACTTAAATTTTCTGTAAAACTGGAAAAAAATGTCAACATAGGTAAAACTCAGATAAAAAAAAAATAAGATTATGACGATTACAGATAAAGAAATAATCCAAATTTCATAAACGTGATCTGTAAAAAAAAATCAATGAATTTAACAGGTTAATTATGAAAATGTTACTTAAATAATTGAATGAAAGATAAAAATGGCAAAAACAAAAAACTTCTGAAATAAATTACATAAAAAGGCAGCTTCGCGAAAGAAAGTAAAAAAGTTGTTTCCTTTAAATAGAATAAAAATAAAAACGTGGAAAAGTCAAATAAAAAAAATGGAAAAGTCAAAAGTCGTTGTTCTCGAATAGAGTCCGCCTTAAAACATTGTAAATCTGTTTTAAAACGTTGAAAATTACCCGAATCTTAAGCGTGCGCGACATGTAGATTAATATTCGTAAGACTATAAATGTGGTCCGATACGCTAAATGTCGAATTTGAATATGAGTCGCGGAGTAAGACGACTCAAATGAGTAATATTACACTTCAACTTAATACTCGAAATAGTAATGCGGTTATTTAAGAACGTGAATAATGAGCCTTCTCTTGGGTTTCTTGATAAACCTTATTATTACGGAATTTATTGGTGATTATTTGATTACCATTTTGTGTGAAATTTACTAAAATATCCCAATTTTGAGTATTACTAACAATAAGAAATCACTGATTACATGTGCAAAAAGATTACGATTACTTGATTACTGTCAGCAGAAAGATGTCGCTACTCGGATTCCGCCTTCGAGAAGGACAGTCCAAAAGGGTTCCAGCCAGGAAGAATCCAAGAAAAAGGGATTCGAACCCGGGAGGCCCCCGGATCCGCCAATGTTTGCTGATTTGTTTTATTTATTAAGGTCTTTCCTGTTTCCAACGGAAAGACCTTTCTGTATGTCGTTTGATTATTATTCTTTATTATTATTCTTGTTCTTTTCTGCCTCATTCCCGGAAAATTGACTGGACAAATCTTTTGATATTTAAACACAATAGTCCAGACCATGTCTAGTTGATAAGGATTAGGCATCGATCGAAAATCTTTTCTCGTTCACGAATTTTAGCCCAAAGTCCGAAAAACCTTGTCGTATAAGAGATGGCTGAAGAAGTGTAACGACAAAAATATTTGTTAGGCCCCGACGGACATTCTTTACATTTGTACCAAATCTCTATTATGCACCGTTCCTGAGTTATGCCCCTTAATATTTTTGTTTCGATTTTAACTATTTGTCTCTCAACATGAATAAGCCATACAATCATGTGACCTTGACCTTTGACCTTCAAAATGTGTTCAAGATCAAAGGTCAAGGTCAAGGTCAAAGATTGAGGTTGATATGAAGGACCGAAATAAACATTACTGTGTTCGGGTAGGCATAACCCGCACCAATGTATATTGCGGGTTATAGCTACCCAAAACACGGTAATTTTTTCAGTATGTTTTTCTCGAAAACGATAAGAGATATAAACCTGAAATCTTTTCCATTCAACTTAGGTGATATGTGTTACATCTAAAAATGCTAAGGTCGAACGTCATTGGTCACTTTGAACTTTGACCCCAAACCTTGTTCTTTGATTAACTCAGAAACGATAGTAGATAGGTGATTAAATATAATGGAGGAAATGTGTGTCTTGTTGAGATCTACATTTGTTACATTGGTCCGAAATAATTAGAACAACCGTTTTGGACCTATGATCAAAAAACCGATTTTTAATGTCCGAATTTGGGTTTTTCGCTTTTAGCTGAAATACCATTGAATATACAAAAATATTTTCATACAAAAATTGTTCAGGACATTGTGACCTTCAAAATGATGTCAAGGTCAAAGGTCAAGGTCACAGTCAAAATTTGTATGCACACGTGAACGAATTGATAAATGTATTTTCAAGGTAAGAACCTTAGTTAAATCGACAAATCAATAATCAGAACATTATGACACAACTTCCGGGAAAGACCTATCAATGGTTCTTCGAACAATTGACGTACTAGTATTTTAATCTGCTTGTGCTGTGTGTCCTTAAAGTGTGTGTGTGTGTGTGTGTGGGGGGGGTTATGACATCGACATTATTTTGGTGTGTCCTCAATTGTAGCCAACAGGAAATACACACCTGTACATACGGCTGTTCATCACACATGAATACACAATACGTATTCTTACGCAAATAACTGTCCTTTGTGCATTTTATGTAATTCGCGATGCACGGCAGTTCCCAAATGAAAACAATTGAAATTTATGTAAACATATTCAGGTTTGGATTGAAAAATAGAATTAAATTAAAAATATTAATTAAAATGACGCCTTTGATTTCTAACAGAGTGTGCAGGCTCAACGTAAGGTGTCCATTCATAATTTTCAGTGACCTAAATGTGACGGGTCATCATTTATATTTAGATATATTTTAATTAGCCAGATATATATTAGGAGAAGATTACGATGACGACTAATTCATAGCTGAAATCAGCTCTGAATTTTGGAAATTTGGTCATATTAATCATCTCAGCATTCAGATGATCATTTATCCCAGTCACAATGACCTTGGTCATCTAAAATGAATCTGATATAGTCCCGAAAGACAATTTCTTGTCGTTGCAATCATTTTAAGTGGGTATCTGCCTTCCATTTGCTTGGTACAGTTGCTTGGTACAACAATCTTTCAAACGGGTTTTCATTTCATAAGTATACAGTTTTGTGTGTGTATTGTATTAACCGGTTACTAATTAAGAGATGCAATGTTTTTTTTTTTAATTCCAGGGAACTTGCTTTGAAATTTGCAATTCACGATTTAATTCTGTCTTATAAAAAATCCGTCGTGCGATATTATTTTACAAGTTTTTATCAATAGAAACATATCAACATGATCAACTCCAACTATCACTGTTGTCATTCATAAAGCTGTATGCATTTGTTAATATATGAATACATTTAATATGATGAAGTCTTTAAGTTCATGAAAAACACCAAACGCTTCCTAATCGTGTAATTTTTAACTATTAATAAATTTCAATCTTCGAGTCGATGATATACAAAGAAGGGAAACGGGGAATGTGTCAAAGTGAAAAAAGGAGTAATAACAACTCAAAGCCACCATAAGATCTTCAATGAACGGCGAGGAAACCCCACACCCAACGGCAGGTCGGAGTTGGCCCCCAAATAAAGAGTAATCAAGTTCAGCGAAATAAACATCATCCTAGACTCCCATAGACATAAAGTGAACTAACTAGAAAACAGACAAGATTGTTTATATTACTATGATATATTATTCTATTACGTACTGTTGCTGCATGCTCTGCATATTATATTGTTTTATATTGTAATGTATGGGAGAAGACTTCATAAGCTTGATTAGCTTGTGTCCTATCCCTTTTGTATCAATTAACCAAATAAAATTATTATAAACTAATCTGTTCGTATGTGACTTTTGAAAGTTTTATTGTACATAAACAGGCGTAATCAAGTTCTATATGTATACTGTTATGGCTGTCCTAATAAAGAAGCCAGCATGACGGTCTCAATGATTGATCCGGGGACTGATTTATTTGAAGTGTATATTGTTTTCTCTGATTTTCTACAAGACAAGTTGGGTAAAAGTCGCTTGCTGAATTTTCATCACATGCAGGCATTCCTTCTTTTTTGTACTTCATTTTACACCGATTATTCAGCTTGTAGCAGTTGTAAAGACGTAAGTTAATATAGGGTCTGTAAGTCTCGTCATGTGACAGCGTGATTTCACGATAAAATTGAAATTCGAAAATTTTCCCCGCCAAAATATGACGTCTTCAGATTATGACGTTCAAATTTTTGTTTGAAACGTCATATGTTTTTGTTAGAAATGTAACTTCCGGGTACAATTTATGTACACGGAAGTTTGAAAATTGAACGAGACTTACAGACGGTATACGGCACCAAATGAATAACAAAATACACTGTACCGAAGTTACTGTTAATTAAGTTTCATCATATGCGCATTTCGAGAACATTTGTCTCTTCAGTTCAGATCAAATGAAAACATTTGGAAATCCATAAACCGAAATATGTGTAAAACTGACAGAGAGCTAATTACAAAAATGATCTATAGGATCTAAAAAGGAAAGCCAAAATCAGAGCTATGCAGGAGGAAGATACCCCTAAGGTTTTAACAAAATTTTCTTTAATGAACTGATGTATGAAAGAACCAATCATGTTCACGAAGACATAACGTTGCCTGCATCACTGGTCATGTTCAAATATAAATGGTAGCCATGTATAAGTGCAAGTTATATGAAACGCCCCAATGCTATATCTAGTCAAAAGTTAAAACATCAGTCGCAGATAGCAAGACATTTTCATTATACTGCAACATTATCCAAAACGAGATTTCAGATCCTTCTATTCAAGGTGGGATGATGATTTTGCTTGTTGATGTTTCTTTGATTGCGAGGATCCCGAAAAAGTTATGTAAATAATTATTGTATTAAAGTTCTAACATTTCATCAATTTAAAGTGCCTAGAAGCAAATAGGCGTTTTGCGTTATGATTCCAGTAGTAATTACAACAGAAAAAAATGATATAGATAAGATAATGCGTATATTCATTTCCCAGAAACCTAACTTAACAGCATTTGATTTGATTTTATATTGCCTGAGTGCAATTTTTTGTTCTTCCCGGTGTACTATTTGTTTGGACTAGCAAAACTAACTGCATCAAAAGTATAACATATTCCATGAATATTGCTCCCAAAGGGACATCTACACTGTCTGGTGAAATTCGTTGGAATGACACTTGCTTTAAATACTTTCAGAAATATGCCAACTCCTCCTTCTCTGTTTAAGCTTAGAAATTGATCATATTTTATTCATATAAATTGATTATCACTTATCACATTTCTCTTCATCCTCGTTTTTTTCGTACATTTCATTTTCGATTACCCCACGGAGGATAAAGATAGTTCTCCAACATAGTCTTAAATTTTCTGACTCCTACTTAAAAAACGAACATTTGTATTGCATAATTTTTTCATAGCCTTCTCAGCAACTAGACCTGCAATCATTGGCATGACTTTAGTAAGAAGTGTTTCATCTTGTAGTTGTAGCTCATACAAAGGTAACTGCGAATATTTAGACGTTAGTTGATCCATATCATCTTCCATCATTTCACAATTAGCTATACCTTGTTCTTCAGCTTCCAAATATCTGCCAATAGAAAAAAGAAGGGAAGCGGGGAATGTGTCAAAGAGACAACGACCCAAAGGGGAGTAATAACAACTCAAAGCTACCATAAGGTCTTCAATGAACGGTGAGAAAACCCCACACCCAATGGCAGGTCGGAGTCGGCCCCTGAATAAAGAGTAATCAAGTTCAGCGAAATAAACATCATCCTAGACTCCTATAGACATAAAGTAAACGAAGTAGAAAAAAGACAAGACACAACCCTGCTCCTAGCCTTGTTGGCTGCTCTTTCCATTTTCTTAATTTTGTTTAAGCCATATACTCGTCGTCAGCTATGTCAGACAGAATAGCTTCATCTTCATCTTCTCTTATTCCTTATGTGGACACCAAGTGTTTATGTGTGCCATTTTCAAACACTTATCCACAATCTTAACAAAATGAGATTTACCCCATATCACGGTTTTCTTTAATATTTGAATTCTCTGTATAGGGTCGCTTGCTCCGATTAATACGTCTGCTCACCTGAATATCTAAAACATACAATTAGACATAATATTTTTTCTATAAAATTAGTTTTCTTGTTTGGTTCCCATGAAAGCTCCACTATCCATTACAACCCATAACGAAACACCATTAAAACAAAAACAAAAATGGGCAAGGGTTCTCCTCATAATCAATGTACAAATGTAATTCATATTGCTGAAAATCACACATTCAGAGTCCCACTTTAAAAAGTATTGGGCAGGGGTTCCCCTTGTAATATATATTGCTGAAATCATAATTAGAATATCTAGCAGAATATTCTTTTTTTCTAAAATTTTAGTTTTCTGGCCTAGTTTCCATGGCAACTGAGAGTTCCACCAACCATAACAAGACCCATATAAGACCACCGATCTAAATAAAAATTTGGACAGGGGTTCCCCTTAAAATCCATTGGGTCCAATGTTAAAGCTATGTTCCCCGCAGAAACTATCTTGGATGAAGTACGGACCCGCCGGATACCTTTTTTGCATGGGACCATCTAAGGACCATTGTGGCTAAGTTTGGTTGTAATTGGAGAAGTAGTATCTGATAAATTATGTTTTTTCCATAGGGTACAATGTTAATGGTACGCTGGCGGTCATCTTAGATGATGTACGGACCTGCCAAATACCTTTTTTGACTAAGTATTGGTCTAAGTGGACTAGTAGTTTCTGAGAAGATCTTTGGATGTCCAATGTTAAAACTATGTTCCCGCAAGCAGCCATCTTGGATGAGGTACGAACCTACCGGATAAGTTTTTTGAATGCAACAATATAAGAACCACTGTGGCCAACTTTGGATTAAATTGGACTAGTAGTTTCTGAGATCTTTAAATGTCTTAAGTTTCCATAGGGTCCAATGTTAAAACTATGTTCCCCACTGGCGGCCATCTTGGATAAGGTACGTAACTGCCACTTTAACTTTTTGGAAGGGACCATCTAATGACCATTGTATCTAAGTTTGGTTACAATTGAACGGGTAGTTTTTGAGAAGAAGATCTTTGAATTCCTTTTCCATAGGGCCAAATGTTAAAACTATGTTCCCCTCTGGTGACCGTCTTAAGTGAGGTACGGACCTGCCGGATACCTTTTTTGAATGGGACATCTAAGGACCACTGTGGCTAATTTTAGTTTTAATTGTAGTAGTTTCTGAGAAGATCTTTGAATGTCTGTTCCATAGCGTCCAATGTCAAAACTATGTTCCCCGCTTGCAGCCATCTTGGATGAGGTACGGACCTGTCGGATACCTTTTTTGAAAGGGACCATGGAAAAATCAAAGTGATTAAGTATGGTTTAAATTTGACTTATAGTTTCTGAGAAGATTTTTTAACGTCTTTTTCATAGATTTAATAGAAATCGTCTCTTTTGTCATAAATTCAAGTGCTTAGGTTTCGAATTGAAATACACCAATATTATTCTGGGTAACGTTTAGGTAAATGTTAAAGTTAAATATTACCTAAACCTTATCCTGGACCGGAACAAAATGTTATCCAATGTTATATAAAAAAAAATTGTTTACATTTTTCTCAAACGGGCTTAACATGACCCAACCAGACTAAACTAAATTATACGCGAACTCTTCTTACCTAAACCGTTCACCGAGAACGCAGCATAATAGGGGTGAAACTGTAAATCTTAAAACGAAACAAAAATGTCATTGTCTGTTGTCTCCTTTATTTCAAGTTCTGGTGGATATATTAATGGAATTTGGTCAGCAAACCTACTATAGTTAAGTGATAAAACATCAGCATCTGTTGGAGAAACTGAAGGATCTAAATTCCATAATTTTATTGTCTTTGATTTTATGTTAAAGAAATTCGTTTTTGTAAATGCACGAAAACATGTCGACTAAGAAATGAGAACGGTTCTTACCAACTGGAATATCTTGCCTACAAACTGGAAAAATATGTTGTCAATGAGAAATTCCAGTATCTTGATTAACTGTTCTTCAGTGTAGTACCGTTTGTTACTTTTTGGTACTTAGGTAGTAACCTAGCTATATATTTAAAGGTAGATCTCATTTTATTTTGATCTTTGTAAGTCTTTCATAAAAATGTTATTAGTATAGCGGTGAGTATTAGAAAAGTCGCTTAGTTTAAAACTTTAAATGACCAAAAAGCCTCATGTCTCATATGAAAGGATGAAATGTTACCTAACAGAGGGTAACGTCGTAAACATCAAAACCTGGTCCAAACTGTACGAAATTCGAGGTCAAAAGCGTCACCTTGTAGAACTCCAGTTTGGACCAAGTCAAAGTAACTGAATCAAAATCGTTCAAAATTCAACAACTAGAGGCTCACATGAGCCTCTATCGCTCACCCGGTGACTTGTTGTATTCATTGTCACGAAAAGACCACCCATTCATACTATAAATCAGTTCACCATATGTTACATTTTCAATCTTGGATGACGTATATACATAAAAATTACAAACTTTGAAAGGGACCACAAAAGACAATTGTAACTAAGTTTGGTTCCAATTGGCTCAATAGGTTCTGAAGAGAAAAGACCTTTGAATGTATTTCCCATAGGGTCCCTACATTAAACTATGTTCCCCGGCCATCTTGGATGAGATGCTAATCTGCTTGACATAGGTAGAAATTGTAGTCCTGGAAAAGCTCAACACTTTTGTAATTCACATTTAACCTCCATCTCAAACAGTTTTTGAAATAAAAGTAAAAAATTAAAAAAAATTGTAACAATTCAAAGAAAAAGGGGCCATAACTCCTATGTAGGTCGTCAGATTTTCTTCAAAATTGCAGGAAATGTGGATCTTACTATGCTGACCATTTCTGTAATGTTAACTTTACTTCTATCTTCTACCATTTTCAATATATAGGACTAAAAGTAACAAACAAAAAAAAAAGAAAATTTTATGGGAAAGGGGCAATAACTCCAAGACGGGTTATCGGATATTCTTCAAAATTGCACGGCGGGTAGCTCTCATCATGCTGATCATTTTTACAGCTGTCAGATTTTTGATATCTGTAACGGTTTTCCAGTAATTTGCAAAAAACGGCATTTTAACCCTATGTTCAATTTTTAGTAACAGCGGCCATGCTGTTTGGTGTATGTTTGAACATACCCTTGTGATGATTCAGACCAAGTTTGGTTAGTATTGGCCCAGGAGTTTCAGAGGAGAAGATCTTTGAATAAAAGTTAACGGACGGACGGACGGACGACGGACGCAGAGTGGTGGCAAAAGCTCACATGGCCTTTGGCCAGGTGAGCTAAAAAGTCATTAACACATTATAATGCTTTGAAATAAAGATTAATTCGTAAAATTGAATAATCAAAAATAGACATTTGGTAACAAAAATGGCGTCATGTATACATTTCTGGAATAATCGCCAAAAAAGATATTTCCGGAGACTGCCATTTACATTTTTTTTTCAAAATTATTGCCACAAAGCTACTTTTGCTGCAAATGCATTTGAAGTTGTCAAAACCCCCTTTTTAAAATGCCATCATGTATGACAATAAAGAAAACTTTTCATACTTGAATATCGAAAGTGCAAGGGAGATCAATAATTGTCAAATAACTAAATACCGAAGTTACTGTGAATTTAATTTCTGCATGTGCGCATTTCGACAACTTATGTCTCTTCAGTGCAGATAAAATCTAAATGTTTGGATGACCATTAACTCAAATATGTTTAAAACTAAGGACAGAGCTTTGCGTGAGGGATATACTCCTTATTTTTCAACAAAATTTACAAAGATTTAGATATTGCAAGCTTCCAAATAGAATCGGGGTTCGGGTCAGAACCGAAGTACTGACTACTGGGCTGGTGAACACCCTCGGGGACTAACAGTCCACCAGCAGAGGCATCGACCCAGTGGTAACAAATAACTAAATACCGAAGTTACTGTGAATTTAACTTCTGCATTTGCGCATTTCGACAACTTATGTCTCTTCAGTGCAGATAAAATCTAAACGTTTGTAAGACCATTAACTTAAAGATGTTCAAAACTTATAGAGAACAAAAAACCAATATGATCTGAATGTAAAGCCAAATTCAGCTAAGGATAGAGCTTTGCGTGAGGGAGACACTCCCTCACGCAAAGGAGGGAGCAAATGGTAAAATCGAATACAAATACATAAAAGTACCTGAGTTGGAATTAGCATTTTCAGGGAGATATAGGACACAATTTACTAACAAAATATGAAAACAAATCAAAACTTAACAGGTAAAACAACAAATGCTTTTGAAATACACAATAAAATGAAGCAAAAAATAGTTAAACACAAGGATACTGTGAAAGTTATAAAGGTAAAAATCTGACTGACTTTAACGTTAAACTGGTCATATGAGCTATAAAGGGAAATCGCAAATAAAATGTTAAAGGTACAGTAAGATTTACGGAATAGAGACGACATTTAATATGTTAAATATAGAAAAATGAGATGACATTTAAGTAAGCGCATATGCAAAAAATTACTTCACAGTAACTTCGGTATTTTGTTATTTAAGAAGTTAAAATAAAGAAACAGAGAAGGCATCTAAAAGGTAAAATATAAGAAATTGAAATTTTATCTGAAAGGTAAAATCAAAGGAATAGAGAAGAAATTAAAAAAGTAAAATCAGGGAAATAGAGACGACATCTAAGGAACAGAGACGGCATCTAAAGGGTAAGATATAAGGAAAAGAGACGACATTTAAAAAGTTAAATAAATGAAACAGAGATGATATTTAAACGGTAAAATATAAGAAATCGAAATAGTGTCTTCAAGGTAAAATATCTAAACAATCAGTTTGATTAGATTTGTGAATACCCTCGGGGAATAACAGTTCACCAGCACAGTCATCGGCCAAGTGGTAATAAATAACAAAATACCGAAGTTACTGTTAATTTATTTTCTGCATATGCGTTTTTAAACAATTTATGTCTCCACAGTGCAGATAAAACAAAAATATTTGGAAGTCAAAAACGTATAAAAACTAATAGAGAACAAATACACAAAAGGATCTAAAAAGAAAAGTCAAAGTTCAGCTAAAAACAGAGCTATGCATGAGGGAGATACTCCTTAGTTTTCAACAAAATTTAGTGAATACACTCGGGGACTAACAGTCCACCAGCAGAGGCACCGGCCCAGTGGTAATAAATAACAAAATACCGAAGTTACTGTTAATTTATTTTGTGCATATTTACAGTAACTTCGGTATTTTGTTATTTATGTCTCATTAGTGCAGATAAAACCAAAACATTTAGAAGGCCAATTACCAAAAACGTGTAAAAACTGTTAGAGAGCAAATATACCCAAAATGAACTTAAAAGAAAAGCCAAGTTCAGCTAAGGTCAGAGCTATGCATGAAGGAGATACTCCTTACTTTTTTAAACAAAATTGAAAAAAATTGATATTGAAGGGTTCAATAAAATCGGTTTTCGGGTCAGCACCGAAGTACTGACTACTGGGTTGGTGAATACACTCGGGGACCAACAGTCCACCAGCAGAGGCATCAGCCAAGTGGTAATAAATAACAAAATACCGAAGTTACTGTTAATTTATTTTGTGCATATGCACATTTCCACAATTTATGTCTTATCAATGCAGATAAAACCAAAACATTTGGAAGTCCAATCACCAGAAACGTGTAAAAACTGATAGAGAACAAATGCACAAAAGGATCTAAAAAGAAAAGTCAAAGTTCAGCAAAGGACAGAGCCAAAAGGTAAAATTAAAAAAAATGTACAGCACATACAGACATGAAACGCCCAGATTGTTAAATAAGAGCTTTAGATGTTACTGAGACGTACAGGTAAACCCCAGACACTTTACCTGGCTTCTATTTAAAAGATACGTGCATATTTGCATCCCGAAAGTGGTCAATCATTGGTTTCAGACTCAGAGCACACTGTTTTTGTATTGTTATATTCGCTACCCTGACATGCACATTAGTCTGTAGAATATGGGCCCTGCTCTTTGCGCACACATGCAAATAAAAATGTTCGATTTCCCTTACATGAGCAAATCATGTCTTGAAGAAAGTTGGACGCAATTTGTCAGTTGAATAGCACATGCTATAATTTGTTGTCCTCTAATTTCCAAACATAGTCACTTGGTTCTCCGTTGTTCGGCTTAGCTAAAAATAACAACGCATCGACCCTTGCTCTGCCACATAACTCGTGCGATATGCTCTCTAAAAGATGATTCACATAGAGGCAGTTTTACAAGACTTTTGTCTTTACTTGTAGAAATTTGAAGTTTTTACTGGGTTAGACTGTTGTGCGACTTCTTGAATCTTCCCCAAGTGTCATGCAATGAAGAAATTATCTTCCTTGAAGCATCAATGAAACTGTCAGCGTCATCTTGTACTAGAGACGCAAGATCTTGAAAATGACTTGACTAACCTTTGACATGCTTAAATAGGGACTTCTTTACTATTAAAAAATGAACAAGTGGAGTCACTTCCCGTAAGTGCTTGTGGAAATAGAGAAACTTTTGACACCAATGGCCCAATGGCATTCATAGTGGAGTGTACAGGAATAATTCGACAATTTTCTTTCATATTCCCAACCGACCCAGTCTGAACCCACATTTCTGTTGTGCTTTTTAGCTGAGGCTAAAAATGAATCGCTAAAATAAGCACATCTGTATCATCTATTCCTTAGCTTTTACCTTTCATTGTCGTCTCAATTGCGTACTTTTTACCTTTTTTATATTTAAAAACCTTTCACTTTTAAATTCGTGATTGAACTGTATAATAGCTCATAAGCCCAAGGTTAAATTAATGTCAATCAAATTTTAACCTTGAGCAATTTTAAACTTTCACAATATCAAATATTGCTTCATTTCATTGCGCATTTCAAAAGTGTTTGGTGATTTTCCTGTTAAATGTTATTTGTCTTCATATTTTGTTAGTAAATTGTGTCTTTACTATCCTTTAAAATGCTATTTCCAACCGAAAAATTGTCATCTATTTATGTTCGATTTTACCATTTGACATTAATTTATCTCCATTGTACTTTAGATATCTGATAATGAAAAATTTTCTCTATTTTCATATGATGAGATTATAACATTTCGTCTTCAAACTAGAGGCTCAGAGTCTGAGCCTGTATCGCTCACTTAAAAAAATGGTTCTATGCCATGCATGACCAAAAATTATGTTTTTACCAATGTGGTCTAATGTTTTAGCTATGTTCTCCATTAGCACCCATGTTTTTTGTCTTATCCTATTAATAGGAGTACTTCTATACATTTAGTTAATTTTGCTTGAATAGTTCCAGAGAAGATGATGAAAATACCGGGCTCCAATGTTAAACTATGTTCTGCAGGCCATGGTTTTTGTGGGTTCGAAATGGAATGAGCAATTTTTTGTAAAGTACCTTACGTACATCATTCCTATAAAGATTGGTTGAATTTGCTTCAGTGGTTTAGAGGAGAAGATAAAAATGTGATTTTCGCATAGGGTCAAACATTATATGTTCTGTGTTGGCGGTCATGTTTTCTATTAGATTGTAACTAAATAGGCAATCTTTGTTAAGGACCTTCCATAAATCATTCCTGTAAAGTTTGGTTGAATTTGCTGCAGCGGTTTCAGAGAAGAAGATGAAAATGTGATTTTCCCTTAGGGTTCAATGTTAAACTATGTTCCGTGCTGGAGTCCACGTTTTTAATCAGATCAATACAAAATGAGCAATCTTTGTTTAAGACCTTCAGTAGATCATTCCTGTAAAATTTAAATTGTGTTAAATTTGCTTCAGCCGTTGTAGAGTAGAAGATGAAAACGTGATATTTCCCATAGGGCCCAATGTTAAACATAAGTTCTGCACACTCGGCTATACTTTTTAACGGATCGGAACAAAATGAGCAATCTTTGTAAAGGACCTTCCATACATCATTCCTTTAAAGTTTGGTTGAATTTGCTCTCGTGGTTTCAGAGGACAAGATGAAAATGTGCTTTTCCCATAGGGTCCATGTTTAAATATGTTCCATGCTGGCGGCCATGTTTTTAACGGATCGGAACGAAATTAGCAATCTTTGTTAAGGACCTTTAGTACATCATTCCTGTAAAGATTGGTTGAATTTGCTTAAGTGCTTCAGGAGAAGATGAAAATGTGAAAAATTTAACGGACGGACGCTAAGTGATGGCAATAGCTCACTTTGACCCTTTGGGTCAGGTGAGCTAAAAATGGGTTTTGACAACTTAAAATGCATTTTTAACAAAACTAGCTACGTGGCAATAATTTTGAGAAAAATAGCAAGTGACAGTCTTCAGTGTTGATGCCGATATAGAAATTCATTTGGATAGCTTATGCAACAAAAAACATTTACGAATCATAGCACTCCTTTCATGATTGTTTGATCACATGCTTAGCCAAAAAACCACTAAATTTCTTGAAAAATTACTACAGACTTAAAAATATCTTTTTTGGCTATTATTATAAAAACGATGCATATAACGCAATTTTTGTCAACAAATGTCTATATCTTGTCATTGAATTTTACGAAGTAATCTTTATTTCAAAGCATTACAAAGTTTTCAATTACTTTTTGTTAAATTAAGAACGATTTTGATTCATTTACCTTTGCTTGGTCCAAATTGCAATTCTACAAGGTGACGCTTTTGACCCCAAAGTTCGTACAGTTTAGACCAAATTTCAATGTTTACGACACAACCCTGTTAGCTAACATTTCAACCTTTCATATTAGCCAATGAAAATCCATGAGGCTTTTAGGTCATTCAAAATTTATAAAATGATGTCTTCGCCGCTTTGGCTATATGTTTGTATCGAGCTCAGATGACATAAATGCAGTGTGTCAATTTGTTGTATATCTATTAAAAACAGTGATACGCTTCATTACTTTTAAACAATATACGTTTTGTGTCTTCAGATACGAAAATTGTTTGTATGAGGCTTAGAAACAGGGGCAAGGCGAACTTCAGCGAGCACTGCCGCCTTTTATGTGCCGAATACAAATAAATCTCGTATTTGAAGACACTAAACGTTTATTGTTTTTATACTGCAATCTAAAATTATTTGTAACTTTATTTTAAATGGCTTAAAAATTATCTAAATATGAAATGTCACAACAATATCTCAAATGGAACCTTGCTGTTTCTGTCAGTATGATAGTGTTATTTTATTCATTTTTTTTTAACCTTTCTAGACGTCACATGTTGAAAATTAAAATCAGATCTTGAATTTCTTTCTATATTTTTTATATAAATTTCATTAATACTTGGTGAGTTGAGTGGTCAAATGTTACATCATTGTCTGTCTTCTCAGCAAGTGTAGCAAAGAAATTATTAAAAATATTTGCAACCTCATTTGTGTCAGTTACTATTTTATTTTCATCACATAATGCAATTTTTTATCGCCAGATTTTTTTCTACTTTGAGAAAAAATGGTTTAACAGTCTTCCAAATATCTATATTTTTAGTCCCACCGGTGCAGCGTTCTCAGAAATAATTTCATTAAATTCTTTTTCAATTTATGAACTAAATTTCGTTGCTGTCGGTATTTTTCGAAATTTCTATCATCACGCTTTTTAGTAAACTGAGAATGCAGCATGTGTTTTCGTTATATGGCCTTACTAAACTCATCGATCATACAAGGTAGAGAATGTTTCTTTGGATAACGGAATTTAAGAGAAATAATATTGTATCACTCACTGATACTAACTGAAAAATTTAATGTATTAAAACAGGACGACCTTTTATCACATAAGTCTTTTAATAGTTGAATTTTAGAATAATTTAACATGTCATAATTTACATCACCAATATCATATAATTATCATAATTTACAATTATTTTCTCCATATTATTTGCAAAATTTTCAGTAAAATCTTAGTCATGTACTGATGGAGGCTTATAAATTCCCATAATTAGCCATTTTTGGGTCATTAAAATGGACGTCATATGAAATGTTTTCTAGATTTAAACTTTCAATGTTCACATTCCTGCTAGATGGCATATCTAATGTTATCAACGATAATACACCGCCACCATTTGCATCTGTTCTATGTCTATATAGCTTGTATCCTTCAACGATTAATAGACTGTCGTTAAAAGTTGCACCTTTTTTGCTTCTGCTATCCAGAAAGTGTCAACAATACGATCTACTAGAAGCTCTTTTATCTCATCGAATTTTTATCTAATGCTGCTTATGCTTATATATGCAACTAAAAAGTTTCGTGGATGGAGTTTCCTTGTGTTCCTTAATTCTGGAAACAGATTCAGTGTTTTTGTTTACACCGGAAGTGGCATCATCTGACGGGAGATAATCCTGAAGAGGAGCGGTTAACTCCTCTGTTATACCCTGATTAAAAACGATTCTGAAAATACGGGTACAGTACATGATTAACAATACCAAATGTCTGTTGATCTTGAAAGTTCATTATATTTAATTAAAGACAAATGAATACATTTAATATGGAACCACTGTATGCATTCCTGGCATTGAATACCGTGCTGATTTTTTCGCACTGCCTTACTACAAACACCACAAAGAATTTTTTAGGTTCTGGATTAAGCATTAATAAAATGTTCCAGTGATAAGAATGAGTGCTGATTGTTTTGTTTGCTGTTCTAACAGTTTTTATATGGTCGTCATTTTTGTTATGATCGTACTGGGGGGGTTAAATGAATTTTTCACAATATCATTTAAAAACAGTTTCTTTGTATATTCCGCTATAAAATTTTCACAGCTAATAGATTCTGTTTCTGTATTCTTACATCTTTTGGTGTAAAACGGCAAATAAAAGATAAAAGTAGGAGAGTAATTACGCCCCGTAACACCCCTGGGGCCATCTTGATCACACGGATTTTTACATAAACAAGAAAACACGAGAATGCGTTAGTTTATAGATGCTTTTAACATTTAGATATAAGACAGTTAAATTTGTGCATTTTTAACCGGGTTTTCCATCGGAAAAATCCGGTTAATATTAAAATGGTGAAAATGGCGGGCGGCGGGTGAGAGGGCGGGCGTGCGGCTGCCAAATGGGTACATCATTTGTCCGGAGCAAATCTCTTACAGTATTTGAGAAAGGAAATTGTTTTACTTCGTCATTTTTACGTCAAATTTAAAACAATAGGGTACCCCCTTTGTCCGGAGCAAATCTCCTACAGTATTTGAGACAAGAAGTTTTTATTTTGCAGATCAATTGTACATATATCAAAGGTGTGCATGGTACTTTGATTTTGATTTTTGATAACTAATGTCAAAAATATCAGTTGTTGAACTTAGTCATTTTTACGTTAAATTTTAAACAATAGGGTACACTCCTTGTCCGGAGCAAATCTCCTACAGTATTTGAGACAGGAAGTTTTTATTTTGCAGATCAATTGTTCATATATCAAAGGTATGCATGGTACTTTGATTTTGATTTTTGATAATTACTGCTTAAAAAATCTGTTGTTGAACTTAGTCATTTTTACATTAAATATTCATAATTACCAATAGGGTGCCCCATTTGTCCATAGCAAATCTCCCACAATATTTCAGACAGGAATTTTTTATTTTACAGATCAGTTGTACATGTAAAAGAAAACATTGACAGCTTTCCTCTTGTTTTTTTTATCGAAATGAGAAATAAGGTATACAAATGTCTAAATTTACTTTAATATACTAAATATACTAAATTTAGAATCTTAATCTACGTGCATAATGTTTGACACTCAGTACAGCTGATTTGCATTTAAATTCAACGAAATAGGTTTTCCCAACTTTCCAACCAGATAAAAAACAAATCTAGCAGATTTTGGTCAAGGGATAATGATATTTCTAAGGGATTAGTATTCAAAAAACGTACTTTTCCCCTCTATCATATATTATGCAATATTTTACTTTTAATAATTTAATGAATAAGAAAAAAGCTACGCATCGAACCTTGAAACGCCCATGCACATTTAGAAGTTGTAAACATAGAAGATTATTCACGCTTATGAAAAAAAAATAACAAGATTTCCCGTTCATTATATTTTAATGGATTTTTTTCAAGTTTAAACTATGAAAATGAATTAATTTTCGAATTAAATATTGCGTAAATTCAATTGGGACCGAGTAAGTTGTTTTAAATTCTTTACTAACACAAAAAAAATTGATTTCACTGTCTCTATCTTGCTAATCAGAAACAACAGATACACGATCTCGATAAGTTATAAATATTGTAATAAGATCAATAAGTTATTGTCAACCTTTTGTATCCATAATAATAATGATTACCTATTTGCAAGTTACAGACAAAACAATAGACAAAAAGTGAACAGTTGATATTTTGACTCTAATCCGGGTCTTTATCAAAACGTTATATAATAAAATCAAACAAAGACTGTGTACAGAGTATTAAATACAAAACTTATACAAGATATTCAGAACTAAATTCTGTACCCTTGTTATCACAAATCTAATATAAGATGATTGCCCGGAAAAAAATAGTACATGCATTGCGAAAAAAAATTGACAAAAATCAATAATGGGGTCAATGAATGCATTTCCGGTATAAAATATATCTGTTGGTGGGAACTGTGTATTTCAACATCCTGCACAAATTCCCGATGCGCTAAAGAATAACAATTATCTAAAAAAAACTTTTGAAAGTTCAGCTCAATTTAACTTAAGCTTTTTGCATCCAGAATTGTTCTTTTGCTTATCGTTTTTGTCTCATTTCAAGATTTTTTTTTGCTCAGTTGCGACAGTTTCATCAGTCTCATGTCATAGGAAGCGAAGCTTCCACATATATTGGAAACTGCAATTTCGTTCCCAAAACTATGAGTTAGAAAAATCCCTGCGTCGAGAGTTATCGTTCTTGGAAATTTACGCTACTGGACAAATCAATTTTTAGCCAAGATTTTTTAAAATGTGTGCAAAAAATAAAGCGTACGTACATGTTGCTTGATGGCCATTCAAATATGTTAAGGGTAAAGCTGAAATTTATAAACAGTATAAAGAGAATCCACGAATATGAAACTCAAGTCATAAATTTATTCGGAATACCACGGCGCAATGAAAGGTCATGTAAATGGCCGGAAATAACGAATGAATGCAACCATGGCAACGATAAAGCGGATAAATAGCTGTTACGCAAGAATTTTGCGTGCACTCAAGTTACAAAGCATTTACAGTACAAAGAAGACGCACGCCAGGGAAGGTTTTGTCAGCAAAATAAATGTAGCCATAATGTGTTTAGTAGCTTCGCGACGATTGTTTTCACAGCGCAAATAAAGATGGCATGGGTTTCAAGTTGCTACTGTGGTGTAGACTGGGCACTATAGATGTGCATCCATAGACCATAGCATTTGTGCAGGACTGGCATTTATTCATCGAACGTATCCATACAATCCATGTAAAGATATATCCAATCACAAGTTATGAAGTCTTACCCTCAAGCCAGAGAGTTGACAGAGCTCACTCCTTTGTCTCAAATTTTGACTCCTATAGGGACTGCATAATGTTATACCGACAAATATTTGACCAAAAACTTTCTAAATAAGATGGCATTATGCTTTCCAATACCATAATGCTCAAATGATTGAGAAATGTCGTCAAAACAACAAGCGTCTGCTATGCCGGAAATATTCAGCTTCACTTCCAAGACCGATAACTGCAAAAATCTAAGGGCTTAATGTTCTGTGACTGAAAGTTGCGTAAGGAGGTAGCATGGTCTAATAAATTCTTTTGGGGTCGCGAACTATGAACAAATTGTCACGGCATGGAAATAATCCGTTGGGGTTGTGAAATATGAACAAATTGTCACGGCATGGAAATAATTCAAATCATTCAATTAAAAAAAAAGAGACCTATTTATTAATGATAAATATGATTATTTTTATGGCAGAACATGTCCAGGCAAGTGCATAAAGTTTTGGATCCTGAATTTCAGAATTTGAAGCAATCTAGAAATATGTGTTATTTTCTTAATGTAGTCAATTAGAGGCTTTATTCTGGTTCTTACTCATATAAACTATTCAATTTCTGCCGGGAGTGGTTGCAAAATTGTTACTCGGTATTGAGGAGTGGGTACTGTTAGACAAACCGCACCAAGGACAGTTAACGTAGTTCGCGGTATATGCTTGTATTAGATGTCAACTTCTATGACGTTATGTTATGGAAGTTTGCTCAGTACATATGGTAGAATTTAGATGTCTCCATATACTTTATGCTGCATTCTCGATATATATGGTGCCGTGACTAAAAGGAAAATGGATGCAAAGCTGAACGCCATACATTCTGGACACAAAGGGAGAATTACAAGACTTTTGAAGAAGTTTGATGACATCAAAGAGAGTTCCGACCCAAATGAGGAAGAAATTGTTCAAATTCTTATGTCGGCGGAGGAGAAAATGAACATTCTTAAGGAAATGAATGATAAGATTTTGGAAGTGATATCAGAAGATGACATTGCTGAAGAAATGAGTGAAACAGATGAGGATATGTTTGAAATAGAATCTTAACTTCGTAAAATCAGGAAACACATCAAAACTTGTAAAGATTCTAGTACTGTTAATGTTTCATAAGCAAATACAATCACATCGCTAGATCCGCAAGCTGATACATTCACATCCGCTCATGTTCCACAAGCTGATACATTCGCACCCGCTCATGTTCCACAGCATCTGACTCCATCTTCGCAAAACTATTCAGAGAATCACTCGCACCCGCAAATCATGCGCCCATCGTCTAGCACTTATAGCGATTATAATACATTGCCAAAAGTACATCTACCCACATTTGATGGTAACATTCTAGAGTGGCAGTCGTTCTGTGACTCCTGTGAATCCGTAGTCCATTTCAACTCTACACTTGATGAAAATCAGAAGTTCAATTACTTGGAAATCCGTATTACACGGAGAAGCATCTCGTACGATTGCAGTATTTTCGTTGTCTATCGCAAACTATACAAATAACAAAATACCGAAGTTACAAAGGCAGTCGAATTACTTCACGAGAGATTTGGTCAAACGCATAAAATTACAGTCATATATGCAAGCATTACTTCAAATTGATTCACCAAAGTAACTCTGTCAAGTCTAATAATATATTATGATACAATAGAGACATACATCAGGGAATTTGAATCTCTAGGACAGAAGCAAGATACGTATGGTTCACTGTTATTACCAGTAATGTAATTTTAAACAAATTACCAGGAGAAATTCGCAAAAATCTAGCACGCGAACATGGGTCGACAGATTGGTTATTAAGCGATTTACGTAGGATTATATGGAAAGAACTCAACATTCAAGAAGCAGGTAAAAGCTTGGATTCTACCGAAAAAATGATTGCAACTGCCGCATTTTACACTTATGTAAAAGACCGTAATAACAAATCGAAAAGATCTAGACAAACACAAGACAGTAAACTACATGTATGTGCATACTGCCATGGGGCACATTACTCTTCTGAGAGTACTCGATTCACTGACTCGACAGCACGCTGGAAAATTGTAAAGAGAGACCGTCTATGTTTTTTAACTGTTTGGGTCGTCATACTGTTTCAGAATGCAGGTCTAAATCAAATTGTAAGAAGTGTAACACGCGTCATCACCCGAGTTTATGCGACGGTACGGAAATTCATAGCAAGTCCAAAACAAGCACATGTACAATTCAAACACGCGACTAGTAATGAGACAGAGCAGGAGACGTCAGTTCTACACTCATCATCCACATCCACATGTCTTACTGATAACAGCAATCGCAACCGTCAAATACAGAAATCAATCACTTGATGCAAATATACTCTTTGACGAAGGGGCTCAACGTACGTTTATTTCCCGACAGTTAGCGGACAAATTTAATTTGGAACCAACAGGACGTGAGACCATTGCTGTAACAGGTTTCGAAGGGGGTGAAAAATCAAATAAAGTTCAACACTTGGATACAACAGTCAAATTTCAGACAATTTATGGAGGAGTTATACCGATTGATGCTTTGATCGTACCTGAAATTGCCGCACCTTTGCGCACTTATATACACACCGCAGTTCCGACTGATTTGCACATCCGACAAAGATTAGCACATCCGACAAGTGATACTGACACATTTGAAACTGAAATATTAATTGGAGCAGACCAATACTGGAACATAGTAGAAAACAAAGTCATCAGAGGTGAGGGACCTACAGCCGTTAGATCCAAATTAGGATACCTATTATTCGGACCAGTGAAGCTAAAAACATACAACACAGAATCAGTCACGCAAGCATCAATGATGAATGTGATAATTGGACACAAGAGAGAAGAGCTAGACTTGGAGGGAATTTGGAAAATATAAGCGATTGGAACCGAATCTGGATAGTACAAAGGGCGTTACACGAGAAGATATTCGGACTGAATATGAGAACTCATCTATTTGTTACAAAGACAACAGCTGCTACGTTAAACTTCCTTTGAAAGAAGACCATCCGGTTCTACCTCTGAATCAGGACATTGTATACCGACACACAGAGAACGTAGTGAAAAGACTAAGTTAAGAGCCTGAGCTAGTGAGAAGATATGGTGAAATTATCTACGATCAAGTAAAAAGAGGTTTCATTGAGAGAATAAGTGATGAAATTCCGACTGATAGAATAGTACATTATATACCACACCATCCTGTTAAAAAAGGCTCGGCTACAACCTCAAACAGGATTGTGTATGATTGCAGCTGTCGAATAAACTGTGAAAGTCCGTCATTAAATGACTGTTTGTCGAATACACCTCCACAGCTGAATGACATTGCCGCTATCCTTATGAGATTTAGACTATATAAATACGCATGCACTACAGACATTAAGAAGGCTTTTTGAAATATCGCATTTAAGGAGGGAGAACGGGACTTCACCGGATTTTACTGGTTTGCTAATCCAACAGACACTAACGGGGAATTGGTAACTTGTAGGTTGAAGACCGTTTTGTTTGGAGCGACGAGCTCTCCATTTATCCTGTTTGTTGTTTTGTTAAAACATTTGAAAGACAATCCTTGTAGGTATACAAGAACCTTAATGGACAGCTTATACGTCGACAACATCGTAACAAGTTTCAGTAATGAGGAGGAATTATTGGATTATTATCAATAATCTAGGCAACTATTTTCTTCTGCAGGATTCAACCTACGCTCATGGTCTTCCAACAGCCGTACACTAGAAGACACAGCAACAGCCGTTAACATAGCAGACAGTGACAAAGGGTTAAAGTTCTGGATATGAGATGGAACCCAAGAACAGATACATTAGCATTTAATGTACATGGACAATATGAGAAAACAGATGTCGTAACTAAACGTGATGTGTTGAAACAATCAGCCGTGATATATAACCCGCTTGGGCTTATAAGTCCGTTAACAGTAAACAACAAATTATTCATGCAAGACCCTTGGAGGACAAAACTTGATTGGGATGAACCGTTAACTAAAGAGCAAACACAAAAATGGAAAAACATTTCTGAAAACACCAGTAAAGGGATTCATATGGAAATACCGAGGGCATATACAATGGATGACATTGGTAACTAGATAACAAATCTTCATATATTTACACATGAGAGTATGCGAGCGTACGGAGCATGTGCTTATATTGTCACAGAAAAGCATAGTTCTCTCATAATGTCAAGATCACGAGTATCACCCTTGAAGGGCATTACCATACCTAAACTCGAATTAATGGGAGCAGTCATTGGTGTTAGATTACTACAATTTATTCTTAAGAATATAATATTGAACTTTTCAAATGAATGTATACATATGGACAGATAGTCAGATCGTACTGAGATGGATAGAATCATCAAAACAACCACCAACTTTGTAAGAAAACCGGATCACCGAGATTAAGAAAGATCGGAGAATTGTATTTCGAACTACTGTCCGATAGATCACAATCCTGCCGATTTATTACCACGAGGGGTAAATTTTGACAAATTATTTGAAAATACACTATGGTTTAATGGCCCGAACTGGATTATGGACTGTAAAAAATGGCCAACATGGAACACTAGTGATGCACAAATAGTGAAATTAGCCACTGAAACGGAAACACCAACTTCCAAGGAATAAACCGAGAATGAAAAACATATTGTTTCAAAAGTACAAAATGTAATTGATATTCAGCGTTTGTGATACGGTTTACGGAAAACTGTAGAAATACTGTGAAGACAACAGGACCAATAACAGCCGAGGAAATCAACACGGCAGCGATTGTATGGATCCGGGATACACAGTGTGGTAATTATTCATTATTTTGGAACATTTACAACGCAAGGAAGGAACAAAACTTAGTATAGTAAGGCAACTCAAACTATACCGTGACGACAAAGATTTAATCCGATGCAGGAGAAGAATTCACAATGCACCACTGAGTTACAACACTAAGTATTCGATACTTTTGCCGACTGGAGACTTATTGACAAATCTAATCATATTGAACGCACACCACAGAACTCTTCATTCAGGAACCAGAGTGACAGTAACACTATTAAGACAATCTAATTAGATTCCTAGAATACGACAAAATGTAAAATCTGTTTTGCGTAAATGTATAGTGTGCGGGAAAGTAACTGGACGACCATATTCAACTCTAGAACCAGCACCATCACCAATAGATAGGTTAACCGAAGCACCACCTTTTACTGTAACTGGGGTCTACTTCACGGGAGCTTTGAAAATCAAGACTGAAAATGGAAGAGTGAAAAAAACGTACATCTGCTTATTTACATGTGCGAATACGAGAGCAATACACCTGGCGACAGTACCCGATTTATCTGAAGAACAATTTATTCTAGCATTCGTAGATTTGCCAGCAGAAAGTCTTTATCTAAAGTTTTAATTTCCGACAATGCTTCTACGTTCGTTGCTTCTGCGAAAGAAATAGAGAACCTTACATCGTTGCAAAGGATACAAGAGACTCTCAGTGGACATGGAACTGTTTAGAATTTTATTCCGAAACGAGCGCCCTTGTACGGGGAATTTTATAGGACTGACTAAAAATTGTATACGAAAGGTGTTAGGAAGATCAATAATCAATATGGAAATGTTATCAACTGTTACAACGGAAATAGAGGCGATATTAAATGACCGTCCTTTGACATGTTCGCCAGATCTAGATGAAGATCCATTGACACCGTTACACTTACTGTATGGACGTAAAGTTACTTCATTGCCTTATCCTAGTAATGTAGATGTAATCGAGAACACCGTTATAAACTTGTCACGAGAAATTGCACAAAAACGTTATACGGAAAAGAATAATCTTATAGAACATTTTTGGTGTCGCTGGAAAGACTATCTTACGTCATTACGTGAATACCTGAAAGTAAATGGAAAAACTGTGCAGACAATACGTATAGGCAATGCAGTTCAAATATTCGACGAAAGTCCGAGAAAAGGTTGGAAAATGACAATTGTTGAAAAAACTCGTAACGGGAAACGATGGATACACACGTTCAGCAGTACTAGGAACCAACCGAAGTGTTACTACGAGACCGATTTCGAAATTATATCCTGTGGAACTTAACACAGAAGAAGTTGTTAACACAAGGGACAATAGACAGTGTTCTACGCATGATGAAAGGTGTGCAAAACTTAAAGCTGTGCAAAAAATCAAAACTTGGATTACAAATTAATGAAATTTGTGGTTAATTGTAAAAATTTTAACTGATTTTATTTTTCATTTCTTAAAGACTGTATTAGTAATATCAGAGACTGTAAGAGTTATTATTTAACGTATCTCATACATAACTTTAATTTAATTTAATGTTGAAATGCTAATTTTTCACTTTTGTTGGCCTGAGTAATGTTAGAAATACCGCACAACGGACAGTTAAAGATCAAAGTGCCTATTCAGTTCTACCATTGATTTTTTTTCTCAAATTTGGTGACAAAGTAGTTTGTGACTTGGAAGAAAATTTTCGGCGAAAAAAATGGGGGGTCACCGACTT
>MJUU01061523.1:71461-86967 GCA_002080025.1 Modiolus philippinarum | reverse complement strand
AAAAACTTTTATTTGTATGACTGTGGGGTGTTAAGAACTAACAATTTTCTGATTCCCGCCAAAAATTATTCGCAAGATCGGAATAAAGTTATCCGTATAACAAAAATTATTTGACCGTTGATTTTTCAACGATAATCAGGTCATAGCTAAATCTACCAGTATTCTTTACATTAATATGAAAAAAATCATATGTCACCGAACTCAAAAAAAAGTTACAAGCATTTTAGTCTCCTTTTTATAGTTTGTTTGCTAGAATTACGTTGTCCGCCTTTAGAAAGATGAATCTGACGTCATAGTACAGATTTCCCGCAAAAAGTTCCGTTGAACAGTTGAACGAAGCGAAAATTTTTCTAGGCGTCAAAACATACCATATATGATGACAGTCTGTGATATATGTTCATCCTATAAAGATTATATGTTTCATCAAAGTGTAAAGAAGCGTATTAAATACTTTTTAATAATCAGGCCTTGACGGAAAGTTTGTATTTTAGCATGTGCTGTCTTGAAAACAAAACACTTTTAATAAATCGATTCCAGATGCATAAAATGGGTCAAAGACACAAATGGACGGGTTCCGTTTTGGTGCTTTAGGAGAAGTTGATTTCACAAAATAGGTACCCATTTTTCCCGCCCGCTCGCCCGACATTCACCATACTATAAACCCAGATTTGCACTCCGTGCAACTCGGCCAAAAATATATAATTATTGAAATACGCCAGGCGCTTAACCGAAATTCGATGAAAACGAAGAACGTTTACGGTTTACCTTTATTTCCGTATCATCGTTGTTTTGACAAGTTTGGAGGGGGGTTGCTTTGGTAATAGTCTGCCGATAGCCATATAGAAATGGACCCTGTTTTAAGACCCCCAAAAATGGGAAAACACACCCTTTTTAAGACAGAAAAGGCAAAAAACATACCGTTTTTATGACTTTAGTCATTTCCAGAATCAACACCCTGGTAAGAAAAATATCCGGTGGAGTTTCTATGGACATTTTATATCCGACATTGCTTGCTTTGGTGTGTTTTACACTAGGTTTAACAGTTGTTTTCCGTCGTAAATATACTAAAAACTATCTTCCAGATGACCATATGAAAATAATGACCCGTTCAAGACAACACTAGTAAAAAAAGGTACCCTGTTTAAGACAGATGATTGCAAAAACATGACCCATATTCCAGCGGCACACTCAGCATACTAGCAAAATACCTGTAATAGCAAGTAGTCCCCCCCCGAATACATGTTGTAAGTGTTAGATATATTGGAAAGACAAAATATTTTTTAAGGTTAGCTGTAACACTGTAAACAAAATTTTACCTCATCCCGTTAGCTGTAACGTAATCGACAAAATGTTTAACTTTTAATTTTCTCCGAAACAGGTGTTCTGAGTCCACGTTGACTCACAACACCTGATTTGGGAGGATGATTTTACTGCGGCAAATTTTTTAGAGGCAATATGAATTGTATAAAGTATTTAGTAGACACCAACAAAAAAATTTGGTTTTAGTTGTACTGAGGATACTAAACTAATACGAGGAGACGAGTTTAGATTTTTATCTGTACTGAAGAAGCAAATTGATTTTCAAAGTCACCGTGTAAAAAATGCAAAGTCTTTTATAGCTAGTACCATTCTTTGCTGCTTCATTGTCCAGATATAATAGAAGGCTGTTTAAGCTTTGTAAGTATACAGTTTTTCTTTTGTTTTTTGTTTTAATTTAAAGAATGAAACATTTATGCTTTATGCTTTTACAGTTCATAATCGTTCGAGATTTATGTAAACGATAATTTAAAACAACGAATATGACCCGTGCATGATATTTAAAATAGATACATACAAATCTTGAAAACAGTTTTCAAAATATGCATCCAATTCTCAAATCCTAAGTATCTTTTTAGCTCACCTGGCTATGCCAGGGTGAGCTTTTGCCATCACTTGGCGTCCGTCGTCCGTCCGTCGTAAACTTTTCTTCAAAAATCTTCTCCTCTGAAACCACTGGGCCAATTTAATCCAAACTTGGCCTTGGTCATCACCAGGGTATGTGGTTTAAAAAATGTGTTCGGTTAGTCCGAGGACCAAACAACATGGCCGCTGTTATTAAAAATAGAACATAGGGGTAAATTGCTGTTTTTGGCAAATAACTTCAAAACCGTTGCAGATATCAAAAATCTGACAAGGAGTAGAATGTTTCAGAATGATGAGATCTATCTGCCCTGCAATTTTGAAGACAATCCGAAAAAGCGTCTTAGAGTTATAGCCCTTTTTCCGTAAAATTTTCAAAATTTATGCATTTTTTATTTTTTATTTCAAAAACTGTAACAGATAAAGGTGAAGTGTAAATTTGAAAAATGTTCAGCATATCAAGATCTACATACTCTGAAATTTGAAGAAAATCCAACTGCCTGTGTTGTAGTTATTGACTTTTTTCACCCCAAAAAAATGTTCAATGCCATATGGTTATGGGTTATTTCCCTTTAAATTCTGCTTTCAAATCTTCTTTGGTTTACTTTTCTCTTTTAAGTTTTAGAGAAATTCCCTGCTATCACTTTATTAGAAATTATTATTTGTTACATAATCAAGAGCAAAAAAGTGTTTTTGTACAAATTTTTTACATTTTGTTGCAAAATACTTTCATAAACTATACTTATTTCACAATTTAATAATAATTGTATATAAAACTGTATATTACATCTGTTTGCCCACATTGCAATCTTAATGAACAAATCCATGCCTGTAAAACTTTATAGCTGATGTGCATGGCTATGCTATGATGATCTTCTTGCCATCAATTGTCTGGCCATTGTAAACTTTTCATTCAAACATCTTCTTCTCTGAAACCACTGGGCCATTTGGAACCAAACTTGGGAACAATGGTCCTTAGGTGGCCCCAATAAAAGAAATGTCTGGCAAGTCTGTATCATATCCTAGATGGCCGCCAGCAGGGAACGCAGTTTAACATTGGACCCTATGGGAAAGCATTCAAAGATCTCTGAAACTACTGCGCCAATTAGAACCAAACTTTGTCACAATAGTCCTTCGGTGGTCCCCATTGAAAATTTTGTCTGGCAAGTCTGCACGTCATCCAAGATGGCCGCCAGCGGGAAACTTTGTACAAAATTGGACAAGATTGCAAAAATCTTCTCCTCTGAAAATACTTGGCTAATTGGAACCAAACTTAGTCACAATGGTCCATAGGTGGCCCCTTTTAAAAATGTGTTCAGCAAGTCCACATCATATATCCTAGATGGCCGCCAGGAGGGAACATGTTTTTAACATTGGACCCTATAGGGAAACATATTCAAAGATCTTCTCCCCTGAAAGTACATGGCCAATTGGAATCATACTTAGTCACAATGGTCCTTACTTGGTCCCCTTCTTAAAATGTGTCTGGATGTCCGCATAGCATCCAAGATGGCAGTCAGCAGGGAACATTGTTTAACCTTGGACCCCATGGGAAATCATTTAAAGATCTCCTCTGAAAATACTATGCCAACTGGAACCAAAGTGAGGCACAATGATCCTTACATGGTCTTCTTCAAGAAAGGTGACAATTGGACTACGCCCCATCAAAAATAGCTGCCAGTGGGCAACATAGTTTTAATTTTGGATCATATAACATCAGCAAACTTCAAAATGAGACCCTTAAACATTAATAAACAAATTTGAAAATGAGAACCTCAAACGATGTGATTATTTTGACTTATTGTGTCAGCCATGACCCAGGTGAGCGATACAGGCTCTTGAGAGCCTCTTGTTGTGCTGTGTTACTGGTGTTTGAAACAGGTGGGCCGGTTAATGGTTCCAACAAGGATTTTGGCTCTGAAGTTTCTAAATGGAAATGTTGAACGCGGACAAAAGCGTTAATAACTGAAGAGGTTTTTTATTTCTAAAAAATATTAAAACACGCGATTTTTTAGTTGTGGTATTGAATAATGGCGTTATGAAAATCTCTTTGAAATGAAACTTATGACACTCGCTTGACCATTTTGACAATCGCAATAAATGTCCAAACCTAAATAATGTGTATAGAGTACATGTAGATGACAAAATACTACTGTGCTTGATTGTATATATAATTTTGTCTTTTGTTGCTGTTTTATTTGATATTGAAGTCGATGTCACATTTATTGAAACGGTTCTATAATTATTTATATATCTAGTGCTTTGTGATTTTTACAAAGATTTATTGAAACGGTTCTATATTTATCTATATACATGTATCTAGTGCTTTCTGAAATAATCAGAACAGACTGAAATACATGTACCACTGCATGCGCTCCGAAGTTAATGTGTCAGCAGTGCCGGTTAAAAAAAAGTCCGTTTTCTTCTATCAAAATCGTTTTCGATAGTGTGTCTTTGTCTGTTTCCTTGTGTTATATACCTGAATTGATATTTAAGATGTACTAATTGCCATTTGTCCCTTTCAAGCAGGTAGCTTATTTTATTTTTTAAATATCGCGAAAGTGAAACGCCGTTTCGCGGATTTTCTACAAGACGTCACAGACGTGTTAGGAAACAATGTAAATGCGCTGTTATGTGCGTACAAACAATAGGCTGTTTGGTCTTAAAAGAAATTCGCGGTATATGCAACGTCTATGACGTTATGTTATTGAAGTTTGCTCAATGCATATGATAGAATTTAGACGTCTCTATATACTTTATACCACATTCTCGATAGGTACTGTTAGTTACACTAAATCCTGGAAAAATGACGCAACAAGTGAGTGTTCGTTCATTAAGTACAAACTAACAAACAAAACGGGTCACATTATGCATCCTACCCCATATTCAGTGTTTCTGGAAATTAGTGTCAAACAATTAAGTATTGAAAAAGCGGCGATAGCAAAAAAAAAAACAACCCCCCCCTCCCCCCAAAAAAAAACAGAAACAAAAATAACAAAACAAAACAAAACAAAAAAATAAAATAAAATAAAATAAACTTCAATAACAAAATACAGAATTAACTAAACTTTTTTTCTGCAGATGGGCATTTCGACAATTTACTTCTCTTCAGTGCAGTTTAAATCAAAACATTGGTAATCCAGAAATCGAAAGATGTATGAAAGCTGATGGATTTGAAGTTAAGTATCGTAGCTATGCATTTTTTGCCTGGGAATCGTATTTGTTCCAAAAACTCCTTTATTGCTGGCAATATCTTTCAATAATGCTCCGGGCTTCTTTTCACGAACGGACTTGTAAACACAAATATTTCATTTTTCTACATACGTTTCACGACCTTCAAATGCTATATTTTTTGGATGAACTGTGTCGTATGGTTTCGTCTTCATTGACGGACAAACTTGTTTTTACCTGGTATATTTTTCACCGCACTAACAATAAACTTTCTTTGATCTTAACTTTTTAACACATTTTACGTAGGAAAAATACCCAATGTTTGGCTCCTTTTTGTGACAAGTTAAACTCATATCTGACCTGTCCAATGCAAGTCGAAAAGTTACATATGTTATATCTAACCTCGAATGCAGCCTGATTTGTCTGTTCTAAACCCGCCGCGGCAAGGCACCGCGTCTGAAATAGTCTTCAAAAAAGGGATTCCAATGGAGTCCCCAAAAAGTGGATTCAAGGCAAAATTTTTCGATAGTTTTTTTATTTTCTTGAAAGATGTGAAAAAGTATAAAAGTACAGGATTGTATGTATGTGTTGCTGAGCAACAATTCTGTAACCATGATAGTTTCCAGCTTTTTGAACCACTTTTACCCATTTTCTGAATTTTTGTCCACTATCCAAAATAGCCCAAATAACCGTGAAATGGTCTATTTATTGGATCAAAAACAAACATGTTAAAAAAACCAATGCCAAGCCATATCATAGTCAAATTGACATTGAAAAATCGACACAAAACCAAACCATCTAGCCGGTACAATCAGAGACATATAATTACACATATGTCTCTGGTAAGAAACGGAGGTTGCTGCTCTGCTTGAAATAGATATTTCAATCTTAAAATATATTTACACGATTAATGCGTTTATTTCATATTTTACATTCTCCCGTCCTACATAAAAAATAATGTCATGAACGAAACAAGGGCATGTGCACGTGGTTGTACTATCGGTATATTCAAACATGACGACACGTATAAAAAGTCACAGATACATCCCATGAAAGTAATCAAGCTGTAACATCCAGGTGGATCCTGCTTTCAAAGAAGGTGGTTCCAAGGGGATTCCAGTCAATGTTTTGTCAATTTTAGAGTTAATTCAGCATGATTTTTTTCATAAAAAGGGTTCATTAGCCTGAATCTCCCCTCTTAATCCGCCAATGCCATTAGTCCTACAATATAGAACCTCGACGCTGTTTCGTTTTCATAGATTCTGACTTTTAACGTACAGCGAACTAAAAAAACGAAAAACTTGAAATCCGATATAAACATTAAAAAAGGAGTGAAAATGCGAAGTCATATGTTAAAGGGCTACCAATGCGATCTTCCTAAATGTCCCTGATAAACAACAAACAGAAAAGGATTTAGGCTTATAGTGTACGGCAGTTTTTCAGTGAATTCAGCTTCGCTTCCACATATTAATTTGCTGTTGGATTGTTTGCATTTTCATGACTTGACACATATACATGTATTATACAATCTTAATATGATTTATGTCATTTTAACCCGTACCCTAACTCTCACCATAGTAGTAAAAAGCAGTGTTCTGTTTGTAACATTAGAGAAATGCATGGTACCGTTCAGAGCAAAAAAATGAGTTCATCTAATGTTACAAACAGAACACTGCTTATTACTTCTATGGTTAGGGTTAGGGGTAGAGTTACGGTTAAAGTATAGTAAAGGTTGCGGGGTCATGTGTTATTAAAACACGTCATTTCCGATTAAAATGGGCAAAAAGGGCTTCAATAAGGGCTACTTCCGGTTGCGCATGCACAGTTTAACACTTCATATTCCGGACACGACTTCCGGTGGTGTCACTTCCGGTGGCGTCATTTCCGGCACCACCTCCCACTACCTCGTCAAATACTAATTTGAAACCTACTATATACTACTCACTGGGTCGATGCCACTGCTGGTTGACTGTTAATCCTAGAGGGCATTCACCAGCCCAGTAGTCAGTACTTGAGTGCTGACCTGAAAGCCGATCTATTTGGAAACTTGCAATATCTTAATTTTTTGGAAATTTGTTTACTAAGGAAAATCTCTCTAATGCAAAGCTCTGTCCTTATGTGATTTTGGCTTTGCATTTAGATTATATTGGTTATTTGTTCACTCTCAGTTTTTAAACATCTTTGTGTTTTTTTTTTATCTTCCTAATGTTTAAAATCTATCTGCACTGAAGAGACACAAATTGTCGAAATGGCCATATGCAGAAATCAAATTTACAGTAAGTTCGGTATTTAGTTATCTGTAAGTGAGAAGCGAACCGTCAGTCTAAAACGAATAACAAAAGCACAATGGCAACATCAGAACAACAAAAAGATAACATGAGAACTGCGCAGAAATGAAAAATGAAGACACACGCATATAAAAAGATGAACATCAGGGACCAGGGGACCTGTCTTATGCTGAATGCTTGTTGTTTTTTGTTTTTGAACCCTTAAAGGAAATTCATGCAGGGGTCATGTGAAAGGCTCGCCCTGGATTTGCCCTATCTCGTGACTTTGATTTTTGTTAGCAACATATCTGTTGTTCCCGTGGTATTCTACTGTCGTTTTTATTTCCCTAAAATACAAATCTGTACAATAATGTGTAAGGTGAAATTGACCAGCTGAATGCAAGCATATTCTAAATATAACTGGGGGAAAGAAAAACTAGAAAGATGGGTTACCACTGTTTACTTGCTCCTTTTTTAAAATTCCAAATATCTTTGATAAACAAAATGGTCTCAATTTAGTATTTGCTAAGAAATCATCCTTAAGTTTTGACACGCTTCAATGGCAGGAAATAGACAATGCTCATTCATTTGAAATAGAAAACGTTCTCATACTGAGGAAAAGTTGTACTATAATATACTCATCAAGCAGGCATCGAAATATAGTCTGTAACATTGTTTCCAGTTCATTACGTTTATTTTTCAAATCGAGATAGTTAAATTTTTCACGTTTCAAAGTTCGAGTTTACCGAGAACTTTAAAATGTGAAAATCTAACTATCGAGATTTGAGAAATTATCATAATAAACTGGAAAACAAATGTTAGATATTGTTTCTCTAATTTCTACTGAATTTATTTGAATTAAAGTGATCTCCGTGGTCTCAATTCTTAAATTTGCCACCATTTTGCTGCTACCATTGTTGCTATGTGTACCATTGCGCCATTTATCAAAAGGGATGTTGAGTGAAATATATTTGATAAAAATGTCATATTAGCAATAACTTGAATAATCGTAGTCATAAAATTGCAAAAACCATTTCGCTAGACAATGATGCAGGTGTTAATTTCATCAGCATCCGGTTGTACTATTTCTAGAAACTGACACGAGTGATTTACATGATTGACCAATCGCCAACTGAGAACAAATCTACACAATCCAGGAGGCGTTAAAATTTGCTAGAAATTCGAGAAACACAAAATACAACACGTCACAAGACAATTATGTTTTATCATTTTTTTTTTCACAGATGACAGATTTTTTCAAAAAACTTGAGTTTCGTCGTGTCACAAATGATGATTATGAAAAAGTTATTGATATTCGAAGTGGTATTTACAGAGGATGTGACTATATACCGTCTCGCTACCATAGCATTATTAACTCGCCGAATGCACAAGGATATGCTGCAGTTTATAATGAGAAATTTGTATGTGGAACTACAATATATATCTTTAAAAAAAGAGAGAGAAAAAGAGAGAGAGGGGATATTTCTTCTAGAAAACAACAACATTAATGATAACAATTAAAGAAAACACGTATGACAAAGCTAAATGAATTGAAGTCTATTTCAGTCATCGTGATAATTTTTATCCCCAAAAGTCTTGATAATTTGGGTATACTGTCGACATAACAAACAAATTATCGCGATATTTTATGTGAAAAGTCAAGATAATTATATAGATTATCGCGACTTTAACAGAGTATTAATGATTTAATACAAAACTTGTCATGATTAAATCGAGAAAATTTATAAATCGATTTATTACATAACTCGTCATCAAGAAATTGAGAAAATTACAAGGCAAGTTAAAATTCTCGAGAAATTTATGAAATCGTTTTATTTTAATCGACGTAATTCATTTATCGTAATATATAAGTTGTATATTAGTCATTGGTGATTCATTGTTTTTTAGCAAACGTCCATGATCTTTTCTTCACCTGTCTATTCAAGTGTGGGCTTTTGCCATCACTTTGCGTCTGTTTTCCAGCGCAAAATTTGATAAACGTAGTCATTGGCTTGATCCGTGGTTTAACATTAGATTCTATGGGAAAAAAATAAGATTCTCTCCTCTGTATCTTAGGACTTATTTGGTAAACAAAATATCCCCCAGAACTTGATATCAAAGTAAGAATGATATCGTATTGGACAAGACTGCTTTGTGGTAAAGAAACAAAGTTATGTTCTATACTTTATAAGTTATGTTTCAAAAAGATTCCATTGATAAATTGGGTTGCTTGGTTAAACGAAATAAAAATATCTTTAATGAATGTGGTTTTTTCAAATATCTTGAATATACTTTAGTGTTCACAGTCTTGCATGGTTTTTAAATAATGTAAAATTAACGTTTAAAGACCAGCTCCAACAGAACTGGCACTCTCTGATTGACGAGTCTCCAAAATGCATAAATACTCGACTTTTTTAAAAGTTCATTTGGAATGGAAAGCTATTTTAATATACTTGATCATCAAAGAGCTATTGAATTTTGTCGATTTCGAACAACAAACCATAAATTGTCTATATAACAAGATAGATGGAATAATATAGACCGTAATAATCGAATCTGTTCATTTTGTAATAATAATGAACTTGGAGAAGAGTTTCATTTTGTCTTAGAATGTTCATGCTTTCAATAAAGTAGAAAATGCTTTTGGCAAAGTGTTATAACAATCATATAAATGTCTTAAATTTTGGGAATCTCATGTCTTCTGTGAATGAGCTTTTTTATGTAAATTTATTAAGATAATTGAAAAGAGTGTACGCAATCCTAGTTGATCCCCTTGTAATAATGTGATATTCTTTTAATACTGTTATTGTGTTATACATGTTTTGTAATGTTTCTATACCATTGTATTTGGTCTATTGAGGATAGAGATATATATATGCAGTAAAACAATAGTCCTTGGGTAGACCCCTGAAAAAGTGTGTGCCTCATGTTCGTATCCCATTCAAGATGGCAGCCAGAGAGGACCATAGTTTAATTTTGACCTTATTGGAAAAAAATGGAAGTAACCAGTCAACTAGAACTTAACCTGGTCACATTATCCCTTTGATGGTACACTTTTAAAATTGTGTCTCTTGGAATTGTATTCCATCTACGATTTCCGCCAACGAGGACCACAGTTGGACATTGGTCTTTATGGGAGAATATTCAGAGGTTTCCTCCATACAAACAAAATGATCAATTGGGATCAAACTTAGTTATAATAGTCCTTGGCTAGATATCTTTATAAATTATGTTGCTCAAGTCCGTACCTCATCCAAGACGGCCGTCAACGGGGACCATATTTTGACATTGGACCCTTTTGGGGTAAATTTAAAACTACTCTAAAACTACTTGACTAATAAGTAGCGAACTTGAATGCAGTAGTCATTGAATAGTTCTTTTTGAAAATTGTGTCGCTTGGGTCGGTATCAGGTCTACGATTGCTGCAAGCTGAGGCCATAGTCAAAAATTCGATCCTGTGTTTGATAAAATCTCCAGTTGAAACTTGGAAACTTTAGGCCAGGTGAGCGACTCATGTGAACCTTCCCTCCTCCTTTATCTTGACTTGGGATCAGCAGTTTAAATACCCTGGCGGGGTTCAAGTCGTTCAGAATTTCACAAATTGATTTAAGAAATAATATACAACCCATGAACTGATTACTCATTAAAACTATTAGATTTTGATGCCATACACGAATCATTTTAAGGCAACATTCCAAGTGACAGAAAGTAGTGATTTAATTGTAATTTTAAAATACGCTTAATACCCGGGGTAAAACCCAGCATGATGCCTCTACACAGTCATCTAAAATTGTTTTCTCTTTCATGTCTATGGTTAGGTACTATGTGAGTTTTTTTTAAATTATAGAATTTTCTAATATTATTGGGCGAGGGAAAATAAGCATTGTATAAGAGTTACTGTAGTCAATACATGTGACGCATATTTATTTGAACTCCGTTCTGCTGTTTAAAAGCAAGATGGAGAGAAGTCGTAGGAAAAAAACATCAGTATTTTTAACCAAAGAAGCCTTTTCTTGGTTCCCATCATTCGTTACAACACACATTGCGGAACTTCCATAATGTATCCTTGAACAATACCCCTTTCTGGTGAATCATTCATGACCTACATACGCCTTATATATATATCGAGAAACGAATTGAGTCGATTAAAGCAAAACGAATAAATAAATAACATTTAACTTGCCTTGTAATTTTCTCGAATTCTTTATGACCACACCGTACAACCGCTTTGTATCATTTTGATCATCGGCTGATTGATATGGTCTTCGATGTTTGTTTACGTTCAGAGAAATGGATCAGTGGTATTAAGGTTTTTCTATATTTAACACCATTCTAAGTAGGACTATAGTTTGGTGTGGATATGCAGAAACGATAATTACTAGTCATTTGGGGAAAACTATAGATTAATTTCTTATTACAGTTCTTTTCCCTTGAATTTTAATTAAATTATTACAGAAAATCACGGAAAAATCTGAGATTATGAACTTCAAACACTTATTCCATTAACCAGCTATTATTCAATACCAGCATTAAAATTCATCTGTTGCCTTCATTTTGATATATGCAGTATGATTCAGTTGTTTTAGTTTAATTTGACATTACTTTACACAACGTGAGAAAAATAGATTACGATCTCAGGCCGATATATGCAACGATCAACAGCAGATTTGATCTATGTGACGATACGATCTACAGCCGTAAAACAAAATCTAGAAAATGGTTAAGTTTCCCTTTTTGAACCCCTCCGCAACGAAGTTAAATGGTACATATTTTGGTTTCACCTTGTGCGTCTCTAACCTGTCAAACAGTTCGGACATATGTTGCAGACATTTTTGTCTTGGTTAAACTCGAGCGTCCTCGTACTATTTTAAGAACACCTGTTTTGTTATGATAGTACCATATAAGCCTGTGCCTGATATTTTCAAATGGATTCATCAAAGGTTGAAAAATTACGACTACTTTGATATCTTGTACCTATTTATATGTATTGAACATTTTTGTCCGGAGGTAATATCGGACCCTCTGTAGAATTTCTTTTTTCAGATGTTGTCAGACTTAAGTCTATAATATGCAGTTGTAATTTATAAAGTGTGAAAATCAATGATATTTATGATTTAATAGATTCATTGAGCCAAGAATAACTCAATCCTTCAGAACAGTAAATAGTGAATGAAAGGATATGGAGTAAAAGCACATCAGACAAAGTCTCTACAAATACATGGTTAAAAACAAGCAAAAGAACAACGCTTTTATTATTGTTCTTCATCTTGAAGTCACCACGAGGCCTTCAACAATGAGCTGTGCTCATACCTCACAGTAAGTTCAAGACGGCCCCTAGCACCGGTTTGAGTCAGATTAAACCATACTTCTAAGATATCTTCTTGTTAACGCGATCAAGTTATGCATCTTATACTTGAAAGATTAAGTTTAATGATTAAAAAAGTTCTTTGATAGGTATCAGTCAGTTGTAGAAAAGTTTTAGGTTTTAGTCCGAACTGTGATTCGAGATTCTTTCGAACTCACTTGTCATGAACATTTCATTGTCTATGACCTTTAAATGGCAAATGCCGGTGAATTGCTACATAACACTAGTGGTTTGGCGCTCCATAAAGTCCGTTTAACCCACAATTTCTTTAGAAAATCAGTACCATAGGGCCTCTAAGTCTCGTACAATTTTGGAACTTCCGGGATTAAAAATTGTACACGGAAGTTACATTTAAAACAAAGATATATGACGTTTCAAACAATAATTTGAACGTCACAATCCTCTGACACCATGTTTTAGTGGGAAACGTTTTCGAATTGCCTGTTTATCGTTGATTCTCGTGAGTCACATGACGAGACTTACAGACCCTATTGCGGTGTGTACTATTTCCCGCTGGTATTACACCTACTTTGTCTATTTCCCCTTTATATACGGGCCTCTGAACTCTTCAGTTCCGTAATTTTGTTATTCCATTATTTCTGATTTTACAGAGTCGCTGGGTCACAAATAGCTCATTTGTTTATTCACAACTCCATAGTAATTTTAACTTGTAATTCCCACCGAACTGTAACGATATTTTGTTCACATAATCAACTAAGTGTTTCGGTCTTTTCATCTTATTACTTTTTTGGTTTGTGTATCCTTTTTCATGTAATCGGTTGAATAAGTCATTGAACTCACCTCCAGGGAACAAGGTCTAACAGTAGCGCTTTATGTTTATATACAATGTATATGTTTTGTGATGTTTATCATTTTATGTAATGTAATGTAAAGTATTAGTGTTTCTTATTGTCTACTTATTGTAAACTGTATTTATAATTGTTATTATGTAAAATCTTCATTTATTGGAGGAAATAAAGACAATCAATTTATCGATCAATCAATCGTATCGCACTGAAATTGTTTCCGTGATTTTCAGTAAAGGTAGGAACCATGAGAACACATCTAATGACATTCGCCCTTTTTTAAATAATAGACCAAATATGTAAAGAGTAAAGACGACTAACCTTCCAGGTGCAGAGAAAAAGTCCTAGCAACACATATCCGGAAGTCCCGCTAACGAAATTGTTTTCATATCATGCAGAAAATAAATTCACAGTAACTTTGATATCTAGTTATTTGTTACCAATGGGTCGATGCCTCTGCTGGTGGACTATTTAGTCCCCGAGGGTATTCACCAGCCCAGTAGTCAGTACTTCCGCGCCGACCCGAAAGCCGATTCTATTTGGAACCTTGCAATATCTAAATTTTGTAAACTATGTTGAAACTAAGGAGTATCTCCCTCATGCAAAGTTCTGTCCTTAGCTGATTTGGGCTTTACATTTAGATCATATATTTTTTTTTTGGTTCTCTATCAGTTTTTGAACATCTTTGAATTAATGATCTTTTTATCTGCACTGAAGAGACATAAGTTGTCGAAATGCGCATATGCATAAAATAAATTCACAGTAACTTTGGTATTTAGTTATTTGAATATAATTTAGGCGATTGGTGGCCGTGTTCAGTTTCTGACATCTTGTCAATGATCAAATAGTACTTCATGTACTGAATGATCGGTCTTATATTAAATGTGAAAGAGGTTTCTGACCTGTATGAGAAGATCTCTAAACATGTTTTACTCTTGGTTCCAATATTAGAATATGTACTCTGATTGCAGCCATCCTTGAATTTGATCTTTGAAAGTGTTAATGAAAAGTCAAATGCCCGAGGCCAATTTTAAACTATGTTCCTTGCTGGTAGCCATCTTATATAAAGTCAACACATAAAAACAAATGACCAATTAAAGAATACTTTGTCCAAACGTTATTATATCGGGTCCAATGCTAAGCTATGTTTCCCTGAAATCTTTGTATTCTTAAAAAAGATTTATACTGCAAACAAATACATAAAATACAAATTCAAAATGTATTGATGGATTGATTGGTTAATTATGTTTAACGTCCAGTCAGCAACATTACAGCTATATAAGAACAGGAACAAGTTAGTCAATTAAAAAATTGTAAGAGAAGATAAAAATAAAGGTGGAAGGGACAACCGAGGCATCCAGTTTGGATTGCTACACGAAAGGGGGAGGGTATGGGACAGAAATTTTAGCCTTCTATACGATCCTAGTGAATGTGCTGTCCTTAGAACATATATAGAAGGGGCCTTTGTACAGCATGGAGAGTGGCGTTTCTTCACACTGTTTGGTTACAATGCAAAATGATGGAACTTAACTTTATTACAACAGGACTTCTGATATATGATAAAGCTAAATTCTATGCCAAGGAGAGTAAACGACATTTCATAGTTCGCAAATGGGCTGCTATATGGTTTCAATAGAATACTCCCAAGAAAATTTTTAACCATTATAAACCACTGATATCATTCCTTTTTGCAAAGCAACTTTTTTATACTTTAATTAGCAGTGAAAAATCTCAGTTTTGTCCTCTTTGGTGACTCACAAGACAGCTGTTGATCGTAGCTTATCTCTGCCGATGACAGTATCATTCAATGAAATGAATCGGTCGAAGATCGTATCCTTTTTTTCACATGTAGTATTAAGTAAAGTCAAATTACACAAACAACAACTGACATTTTAATAATATATCATACATCAAAATAAAGGTATTAGATGCATCTTTAATGCAGTTTTTTAGATACGAAGTTGTGTGGAATAAGTGATTGAAGTGCATGATCTCAGA